>JAWPHD010019638.1:0-34889 GCA_037043455.1 Cyrtodaria siliqua | reverse complement strand
GCTAAGGTAAAATGTCTTGCCCAAGAACACACCGACGGAACTCAGTGGCACCACGGAGGATTGAAGGGTCAAGGTCACATGCACATTTGCAAATTCAGAAAGATGCGTCTTATTTTCAAGATGAGTCCAAGTCCAATGTGCTAAAATTTAAAATTCAGCAGGTTTCCCCTACAGAACTTTCCATGGGGGCCGCCATATTTGTTTACATGCAAAACCGCAGTAAAGATTTACCTGTTTTTGAGTGGGGGTTTAGCTCACAATTTCATGTTTAAAAAATACTTTTGGTAAAATTAAATGCCCTCAATTTAGTAGAGGTTATTTATTAATTAACAAATCTGAAAATGTATTTTGAAACATTTATCAGACGTGATTTAATTTTTGGGACCTTTCACTTCTGGCTCAGGTCACTCCTGGAAAGGGGCGTGGCCAAGTCCATGCTATATTTAGGATACCACAACCAACAAGGTCAAGGTCGCAGGCACATTTATATAGTTATTGTAGTAAATGGATGCCCGACTATTGGATTATATAGTGAATAAACGCAGCAAATGACCCGACTAGTAGATAATCAGTGAATTCACATCTCGGGATGAATAGAATTGAATTGGGTTTAAAGGCGCCCGCACCAACACATGAAAGGTTATATGGCGCCTAACAGGAATGAATATGACAGACTCATCAAGAAAAAATATGTAGAATGGGCTTAGAACCTTGTTACCTACAGAACTGCAGAGTTGCTGCAAATTCAAGGTCAAGGTCACATGCACATTTGTGTAGTAAATGGAATGCCGGACTAGTGGATAATATAGTGAATAAATGCAGCACCACTAAAGGACTAGTGGGCAGTATAGTAAATAAATGCAGCACCACTAAAGGACTAGTGGGTAACCACTAAAGGACTAGTGGGTAATATAGAGAATAAATGCAGCACCACTAAAGGACTAGTGGATAGTATAGTAAATAAATGCAGCTCCACTAAAGGACTAGTGGACAATACTAGTGGATAATATAGTCAATGAATGCCTGACTGGTGGATACTATAGTAAATGAATGCCTGACTAGTGGATAATGTAGTAAATGGATGCCGGACTATTGGATTATATAGTGAATAAACGCAGCACATGACCAGACTAGTAGGTAATCAGTGAATTCACATCTCGGGACGAATTGAATTGGGTTTAAAGGCGCGCGCATCAACACATAAAAGGTTATATGGCGCCTAACAGGAATGAATATGCCAGACTCATTCCTCCATTCCTCCATTTACATCAAGAAAAAATACGTAGAATGGGCCTAGAACCTTGTTACTTACAGAACTGCAGAGTTGCTGCAAATTCTACAGTACACACTCCATTTACGATGGAGCCATGTTTCCATGCTTGCATACACGGTGTCATGATAAAGACCTTGAATGATCATGATAAAAAATTATGACAAAATCAATATGAATTGGGTGGGGTGGGTGGGGGGTGGGGGGGGGGGGGGCCTCTGCATGTGACGGTGTGTTTGCAGTGATTGTATTCTACCCCGGCAACCACACAGGTGTCTTGGGACGAGACACAGAAATTAAAGGTAAATGTTGTTAAATGAAGTTTGTAAACATTAATAACTAAAAATAATCGCGTTTACATTTTGCTGATGTGCATTCTTTTAAAAACAAAATGACATTCTTTAAAACAAAAACAAAATCACTCCCAAATAAGTAGGTCAAGTTCATAGATAAAATCCATACATCTAAAAAGACGCTCTACACAAGACAACTACGTCAAAATAGAATGTTTCCTTACCTGCTCTTTGCTTGGAAGGTGAAGATCACATTCACGTTTGCTTTTTTGAGATGTTGCGATGTACTACCCAAGATAGAACTATAAGCAATGTTTGAAAGGTCTAGTGCATACACTGAGACTGACCTAAATACACAAATTTAATGCAAAAAAAATAATTAAGTTATCTGCCCTTTGATTGAATTGAATTGAATTGAATGTTGTTTAACGGCTCATCAACACAGTATAGGTTATTTAGAGCCGCCCCAGAGAGAGGGGAAGGATACATAGGAATCCGGGAACCTGCCCTACTCTTATTATCGAATAGATTCCTATGGTTCTTTAACGTGCTCGGAAGATAGACCGATACACGGGACCGCCCGGTTTACGTCCCCATCCGACGGACGAGGCTAAGGTAAAATGTCTTGCCCAAGAACACACCGATGGAACTCAGTGGCACCACGGAGGATTGAAGGGTCAAGGTCACATGCACATTTGCAAATTCAGAAAGATGCGTCTTATTTTCAAGATGAGTCCAAGTCCAATGTGCTAAAATTTAAAATTCAGCAGGTTTCCCCTACAGAACTTTCCATGGGGGCCGCCATATTTGTTTACATGCAAAACCGCAGTAAAGATTTACCTGTTTTTGAGTGGGGGTTTAGCTCACAATTTCATGTTTAAAAAATACTTTTGGTAAAATTAAATGCCCTCAATTTAGTAGAGGTTATTTATTAATTAACAAATCTGAAAATGTATTTTGAAACATTTATCAGACGTGATTTAATTTTTGGGACCTTTCACTTCTGGCTCAGGTCACTCCTGGAAAGGGGCATGGCCAAGTCCATGCTATATTTAGGATACCACAACCAACAAGGTCAAGGTCGCAGGCACATTTATATAGTTATTGTAGTAAATGGATGCCCGACTATTGGATTATATAGTGAATAAACGCAGCAAATGACCCGACTAGTAGATAATCAGTGAATTCACATCTCGGGATGAATAGAATTGAATTGGGTTTAAAGGCGCCCGCACCAACACATGAAAGGTTATATGGCGCCTAACAGGAATGAATATGACAGACTCATCAAGAAAAAATATGTAGAATGGGCTTAGAACCTTGTTACCTACAGAACTGCAGAGTTGCTGCAAATTCAAGGTCAAGGTCACATGCACATTTGTGTAGTAAATGGAATGCCGGACTAGTGGATAATATAGTGAATAAATGCAGCACCACTAAAGGACTAGTGGGCAGTATAGTAAATAAATGCAGCACCACTAAAGGACTAGTGGGTAACCACTAAAGGACTAGTGGGTAATATAGAGAATAAATGCAGCACCACTAAAGGACTAGTGGATAGTATAGTAAATAAATGCAGCTCCACTAAAGGACTAGTGGACAATACTAGTGGATAATATAGTCAATGAATGCCTGACTGGTGGATACTATAGTAAATGAATGCCTGACTAGTGGATAATGTAGTAAATGGATGCCGGACTATTGGATTATATAGTGAATAAACGCAGCACATGACCAGACTAGTAGGTAATCAGTGAATTCACATCTCGGGACGAATTGAATTGGGTTTAAAGGCGCGCGCATCAACACATAAAAGGTTATATGGCGCCTAACAGGAATGAATATGCCAGACTCATTCCTCCATTCCTCCATTTACATCAAGAAAAAATACGTAGAATGGGCCTAGAACCTTGTTACTTACAGAACTGCAGAGTTGCTGCAAATTCTACAGTACACACTCCATTTACGATGGAGCCATGTTTCCATGCTTGCATACACGGTGTCATGATAAAGACCTTGAATGATCATGATAAAAAATTATGACAAAATCAATATGAATTGGGTGGGGTGGGTGGGGGGGGGGGGGGGGGCCTCTGCATGTGACGGTGTGTTTGCAGTGATTGTATTCTACCCCGGCAACCACACAGGTGTCTTGGGACGAGACACAGAAATTAAAGGTAAATGTTGTTAAATGAAGTTTGTAAACATTAATAACTAAAAATAATCGCGTTTACATTTTGCTGATGTGCATTCTTTTAAAAACAAAATGACATTCTTTAAAACAAAAACAAAATCACTCCCAAATAAGTAGGTCAAGTTCATAGATAAAATCCATACATCTAAAAAGACGCTCTACACAAGACAACTACGTCAAAATAGAATGTTTCCTTACCTGCTCTTTGCTTGGAAGGTGAAGATCACATTCACGTTTGCTTTTTTGAGATGTTGCGATGTACTACCCAAGATAGAACTATAAGCAATGTTTGAAAGGTCTAGTGCATACACTGAGACTGGCCTAAATACACAAATTTAATGCAAAAAAAATAATTAAGTTATCTGCCCTTTGATTGAATTGAATTGAATTGAATGTTGTTTAACGGCTCATCAACACAGTATAGGTTATTTAGAGCCGCCCCAGAGAGAGGGGAAGGATACATAGGAATCCGGGAACCTGCCCTACTCTTATTATCGAATAGATTCCTATGGTTCTTTAACGTGCTCGGAAGATAGACCGATACACGGGACCGCCCGGTTTACGTCCCCATCCGACGGACGAGGCTAAGGTAAAATGTCTTGCCCAAGAACACACCGACGGAACTCAGTGGCACCACGGAGGATTGAAGGGTCAAGGTCACATGCACATTTGCAAATTCAGAAAGATGCGTCTTATTTTCAAGATGAGTCCAAGTCCAATGTGCTAAAATTTAAAATTCAGCAGGTTTCCCCTACAGAACTTTCCATGGGGGCCGCCATATTTGTTTACATGCAAAACCGCAGTAAAGATTTACCTGTTTTTGAGTGGGGGTTTAGCTCACAATTTCATGTTTAAAAAATACTTTTGGTAAAATTAAATGCCCTCAATTTAGTAGAGGTTATTTATTAATTAACAAATCTGAAAATGTATTTTGAAACATTTATCAGACGTGATTTAATTTTTGGGACCTTTCACTTCTGGCTCAGGTCACTCCTGGAAAGGGGCGTGGCCAAGTCCATGCTATATTTAGGATACCACAACCAACAAGGTCAAGGTCGCAGGCACATTTATATAGTTATTGTAGTAAATGGATGCCCGACTATTGGATTATATAGTGAATAAACGCAGCAAATGACCCGACTAGTAGATAATCAGTGAATTCACATCTCGGGATGAATAGAATTGAATTGGGTTTAAAGGCGCCCGCACCAACACATGAAAGGTTATATGGCGCCTAACAGGAATGAATATGACAGACTCATCAAGAAAAAATATGTAGAATGGGCTTAGAACCTTGTTACCTACAGAACTGCAGAGTTGCTGCAAATTCAAGGTCAAGGTCACATGCACATTTGTGTAGTAAATGGAATGCCGGACTAGTGGATAATATAGTGAATAAATGCAGCACCACTAAAGGACTAGTGGGCAGTATAGTAAATAAATGCAGCACCACTAAAGGACTAGTGGGTAACCACTAAAGGACTAGTGGGTAATATAGAGAATAAATGCAGCACCACTAAAGGACTAGTGGATAGTATAGTAAATAAATGCAGCTCCACTAAAGGACTAGTGGAAAATACTAGTGGATAATATAGTCAATGAATGCCTGACTGGTGGATACTATAGTAAATGAATGCCTGACTAGTGGATAATGTAGTAAATGGATGCCGGACTATTGGATTATATAGTGAATAAACGCAGCACATGACCAGACTAGTAGGTAATCAGTGAATTCACATCTCGGGACGAATTGAATTGGGTTTAAAGGCGCGCGCATCAACACATAAAAGGTTATATGGCGCCTAACAGGAATGAATATGCCAGACTCATTCCTCCATTCCTCCATTTACATCAAGAAAAAATATGTAGAATGGGCCTAGAACCTTGTTACTTACAGAACTGCAGAGTTGCTGCAAATTCTACAGTACACACTCCATTTACGATGGAGCCATGTTTCCATGCTTGCATACACGGTGTCATGATAAAGACCTTGAATGATCATGATAAAAAATTATGACAAAATCAATATGAATTGGGTGGGGTGGGTGGGGTGGGGGGGGGGGGCCTCTGCATGTGACGGTGTGTTTGCAGTGATTGTATTCTACCCCGGCAACCACACAGGTGTCTTGGGACGAGACACAGAAATTAAAGGTAAATGTTGTTAAATGAAGTTTGTAAACATTAATAACTAAAAATAATCGCGTTTACATTTTGCTGATGTGCATTCTTTTAAAAACAAAATGACATTCTTTAAAACAAAAACAAAATCACTCCCAAATAAGTAGGTCAAGTTCATAGATAAAATCCATACATCTAAAAAGACGCTCTACACAAGACAACTACGTCAAAATAGAATGTTTCCTTACCTGCTCTTTGCTTGGAAGGTGAAGATCACATTCACGTTTGCTTTTTTGAGATGTTGCGATATACTACCCAAGATAGAACTATAAGCAATGTTTGAAAGGTCTAGTGCATACACTGAGACTGACCTAAATACACAAATTTAATGCAAAAAAAATAATTAAGTTATCTGCCCTTTGATTGAATTGAATTGAATTGAATGTTGTTTAACGGCTCATCAACACAGTATAGGTTATTTAGAGCCGCCCCAGAGAGAGGGGAAGGATACATAGGAATCCGGGAACCTGCCCTACTCTTATTATCGAATAGATTCCTATGGTTCTTTAACGTGCTCGGAAGATAGACCGATACACGGGACCGCCCGGTTTACGTCCCCATCCGACGGACGAGGCTAAGGTAAAATGTCTTGCCCAAGAACACACCGACGGAACTCAGTGGCACCACGGAGGATTGAAGGGTCAAGGTCACATGCACATTTGCAAATTCAGAAAGATGCGTCTTATTTTCAAGATGAGTCCAAGTCCAATGTGCTAAAATTTAAAATTCAGCAGGTTTCCCCTACAGAACTTTCCATGGGGGCCGCCATATTTGTTTACATGCAAAACCGCAGTAAAGATTTACCTGTTTTTGAGTGGGGGTTTAGCTCACAATTTCATGTTTAAAAAATACTTTTGGTAAAATTAAATGCCCTCAATTTAGTAGAGGTTATTTATTAATTAACAAATCTGAAAATGTATTTTGAAACATTTATCAGACGTGATTTAATTTTTGGGACCTTTCACTTCTGGCTCAGGTCACTCCTGGAAAGGGGCGTGGCCAAGTCCATGCTATATTTAGGATACCACAACCAACAAGGTCAAGGTCGCAGGCACATTTATATAGTTATTGTAGTAAATGGATGCCCGACTATTGGATTATATAGTGAATAAACGCAGCAAATGACCCGACTAGTAGATAATCAGTGAATTCACATCTCGGGATGAATAGAATTGAATTGGGTTTAAAGGCGCCCGCACCAACACATGAAAGGTTATATGGCGCCTAACAGGAATGAATATGACAGACTCATCAAGAAAAAATATGTAGAATGGGCTTAGAACCTTGTTACCTACAGAACTGCAGAGTTGCTGCAAATTCAAGGTCAAGGTCACATGCACATTTGTGTAGTAAATGGAATGCCGGACTAGTGGATAATATAGTGAATAAATGCAGCACCACTAAAGGACTAGTGGGCAGT
Organism: Cyrtodaria siliqua; assembly: GCA_037043455.1. Lineage (NCBI taxonomy): Eukaryota > Metazoa > Mollusca > Bivalvia > Adapedonta > Hiatellidae > Cyrtodaria > Cyrtodaria siliqua. The sequence goes on along the minus strand of JAWPHD010019638.1, from coordinate 27,534 downwards.
ATAGTAAATAAATGCAGCACCACTAAAGGACTAGTGGGTAACCACTAAAGGACTAGTGGGTAATATAGAGAATAAATGCAGCACCACTAAAGGACTAGTGGATAGTATAGTAAATAAATGCAGCTCCACTAAAGGACTAGTGGACAATACTAGTGGATAATATAGTCAATGAATGCCTGACTGGTGGATACTATAGTAAATGAATGCCTGACTAGTGGATAATGTAGTAAATGGATGCCGGACTATTGGATTATATAGTGAATAAACGCAGCACATGACCAGACTAGTAGGTAATCAGTGAATTCACATCTCGGGACGAATTGAATTGGGTTTAAAGGCGCGCGCATCAACACATAAAAGGTTATATGGCGCCTAACAGGAATGAATATGCCAGACTCATTCCTCCATTCCTCCATTTACATCAAGAAAAAATACGTAGAATGGGCCTAGAACCTTGTTACTTACAGAACTGCAGAGTTGCTGCAAATTCTACAGTACACACTCCATTTACGATGGAGCCATGTTTCCATGCTTGCATACACGGTGTCATGATAAAGACCTTGAATGATCATGATAAAAAATTATGACAAAATCAATATGAATTGGGTGGGGTGGGTGGGGGGGGGGGGGGGGGGGGCCTCTGCATGTGACGGTGTGTTTGCAGTGATTGTATTCTACCCCGGCAACCACACAGGTGTCTTGGGACGAGACACAGAAATTAAAGGTAAATGTTGTTAAATGAAGTTTGTAAACATTAATAACTAAAAATAATCGCGTTTACATTTTGCTGATGTGCATTCTTTTAAAAACAAAATGACATTCTTTAAAACAAAAACAAAATCACTCCCAAATAAGTAGGTCAAGTTCATAGATAAAATCCATACATCTAAAAAGACGCTCTACACAAGACAACTACGTCAAAATAGAATGTTTCCTTACCTGCTCTTTGCTTGGAAGGTGAAGATCACATTCACGTTTGCTTTTTTGAGATGTTGCGATGTACTACCCAAGATAGAACTATAAGCAATGTTTGAAAGGTCTAGTGCATACACTGAGACTGACCTAAATACACAAATTTAATGCAAAAAAAATAATTAAGTTATCTGCCCTTTGATTGAATTGAATTGAATTGAATGTTGTTTAACGGCTCATCAACACAGTATAGGTTATTTAGAGCCGCCCCAGAGAGAGGGGAAGGATACATAGGAATCCGGGAACCTGCCCTACTCTTATTATCGAATAGATTCCTATGGTTCTTTAACGTGCTCGGAAGATAGACCGATACACGGGACCGCCCGGTTTACGTCCCCATCCGACGGACGAGGCTAAGGTAAAATGTCTTGCCCAAGAACACACCGACGGAACTCAGTGGCACCACGGAGGATTGAAGGGTCAAGGTCACATGCACATTTGCAAATTCAGAAAGATGCGTCTTATTTTCAAGATGAGTCCAAGTCCAATGTGCTAAAATTTAAAATTCAGCAGGTTTCCCCTACAGAACTTTCCATGGGGGCCGCCATATTTGTTTACATGCAAAACCGCAGTAAAGATTTACCTGTTTTTGAGTGGGGGTTTAGCTCACAATTTCATGTTTAAAAAATACTTTTGGTAAAATTAAATGCCCTCAATTTAGTAGAGGTTATTTATTAATTAACAAATCTGAAAATGTATTTTGAAACATTTATCAGACGTGATTTAATTTTTGGGACCTTTCACTTCTGGCTCAGGTCACTCCTGGAAAGGGGCGTGGCCAAGTCCATGCTATATTTAGGATACCACAACCAACAAGGTCAAGGTCGCAGGCACATTTATATAGTTATTGTAGTAAATGGATGCCCGACTATTGGATTATATAGTGAATAAACGCAGCAAATGACCCGACTAGTAGATAATCAGTGAATTCACATCTCGGGATGAATAGAATTGAATTGGGTTTAAAGGCGCCCGCACCAACACATGAAAGGTTATATGGCGCCTAACAGGAATGAATATGACAGACTCATCAAGAAAAAATATGTAGAATGGGCTTAGAACCTTGTTACCTACAGAACTGCAGAGTTGCTGCAAATTCAAGGTCAAGGTCACATGCACATTTGTGTAGTAAATGGAATGCCGGACTAGTGGATAATATAGTGAATAAATGCAGCACCACTAAAGGACTAGTGGGCAGTATAGTAAATAAATGCAGCACCACTAAAGGACTAGTGGGTAACCACTAAAGGACTAGTGGGTAATATAGAGAATAAATGCAGCACCACTAAAGGACTAGTGGATAGTATAGTAAATAAATGCAGCTCCACTAAAGGACTAGTGGACAATACTAGTGGATAATATAGTCAATGAATGCCTGACTGGTGGATACTATAGTAAATGAATGCCTGACTAGTGGATAATGTAGTAAATGGATGCCGGACTATTGGATTATATAGTGAATAAACGCAGCACATGACCAGACTAGTAGGTAATCAGTGAATTCACATCTCGGGACGAATTGAATTGGGTTTAAAGGCGCGCGCATCAACACATAAAAGGTTATATGGCGCCTAACAGGAATGAATATGCCAGACTCATTCCTCCATTCCTCCATTTACATCAAGAAAAAATACGTAGAATGGGCCTAGAACCTTGTTACTTACAGAACTGCAGAGTTGCTGCAAATTCTACAGTACACACTCCATTTACGATGGAGCCATGTTTCCATGCTTGCATACACGGTGTCATGATAAAGACCTTGAATGATCATGATAAAAAATTATGACAAAATCAATATGAATTGGGTGGGGTGGGGGGGGGGGGGGGGGCCTCTGCATGTGACGGTGTGTTTGCAGTGATTGTATTCTACCCCGGCAACCACACAGGTGTCTTGGGACGAGACACAGAAATTAAAGGTAAATGTTGTTAAATGAAGTTTGTAAACATTAATAACTAAAAATAATCGCGTTTACATTTTGCTGATGTGCATTCTTTTAAAAACAAAATGACATTCTTTAAAACAAAAACAAAATCACTCCCAAATAAGTAGGTCAAGTTCATAGATAAAATCCATACATCTAAAAAGACGCTCTACACAAGACAACTACGTCAAAATAGAATGTTTCCTTACCTGCTCTTTGCTTGGAAGGTGAAGATCACATTCACGTTTGCTTTTTTGAGATGTTGCGATGTACTACCCAAGATAGAACTATAAGCAATGTTTGAAAGGTCTAGTGCATACACTGAGACTGACCTAAATACACAAATTTAATGCAAAAAAAATAATTAAGTTATCTGCCCTTTGATTGAATTGAATTGAATTGAATGTTGTTTAACGGCTCATCAACACAGTATAGGTTATTTAGAGCCGCCCCAGAGAGAGGGGAAGGATACATAGGAATCCGGGAACCTGCCCTACTCTTATTATCGAATAGATTCCTATGGTTCTTTAACGTGCTCGGAAGATAGACCGATACACGGGACCGCCCGGTTTACGTCCCCATCCGACGGACGAGGCTAAGGTAAAATGTCTTGCCCAAGAACACACCGACGGAACTCAGTGGCACCACGGAGGATTGAAGGGTCAAGGTCACATGCACATTTGCAAATTCAGAAAGATGCGTCTTATTTTCAAGATGAGTCCAAGTCCAATGTGCTAAAATTTAAAATTCAGCAGGTTTCCCCTACAGAACTTTCCATGGGGGCCGCCATATTTGTTTACATGCAAAACCGCAGTAAAGATTTACCTGTTTTTGAGTGGGGGTTTAGCTCACAATTTCATGTTTAAAAAATACTTTTGGTAAAATTAAATGCCCTCAATTTAGTAGAGGTTATTTATTAATTAACAAATCTGAAAATGTATTTTGAAACATTTATCAGACGTGATTTAATTTTTGGGACCTTTCACTTCTGGCTCAGGTCACTCCTGGAAAGGGGCGTGGCCAAGTCCATGCTATATTTAGGATACCACAACCAACAAGGTCAAGGTCGCAGGCACATTTATATAGTTATTGTAGTAAATGGATGCCCGACTATTGGATTATATAGTGAATAAACGCAGCAAATGACCCGACTAGTAGATAATCAGTGAATTCACATCTCGGGATGAATAGAATTGAATTGGGTTTAAAGGCGCCCGCACCAACACATGAAAGGTTATATGGCGCCTAACAGGAATGAATATGACAGACTCATCAAGAAAAAATATGTAGAATGGGCTTAGAACCTTGTTACCTACAGAACTGCAGAGTTGCTGCAAATTCAAGGTCAAGGTCACATGCACATTTGTGTAGTAAATGGAATGCCGGACTAGTGGATAATATAGTGAATAAATGCAGCACCACTAAAGGACTAGTGGGCAGTATAGTAAATAAATGCAGCACCACTAAAGGACTAGTGGGTAACCACTAAAGGACTAGTGGGTAATATAGAGAATAAATGCAGCACCACTAAAGGACTAGTGGATAGTATAGTAAATAAATGCAGCTCCACTAAAGGACTAGTGGACAATACTAGTGGATAATATAGTCAATGAATGCCTGACTGGTGGATACTATAGTAAATGAATGCCTGACTAGTGGATAATGTAGTAAATGGATGCCGGACTATTGGATTATATAGTGAATAAACGCAGCACATGACCAGACTAGTAGGTAATCAGTGAATTCACATCTCGGGACGAATTGAATTGGGTTTAAAGGCGCGCGCATCAACACATAAAAGGTTATATGGCGCCTAACAGGAATGAATATGCCAGACTCATTCCTCCATTCCTCCATTTACATCAAGAAAAAATACGTAGAATGGGCCTAGAACCTTGTTACTTACAGAACTGCAGAGTTGCTGCAAATTCTACAGTACACACTCCATTTACGATGGAGCCATGTTTCCATGCTTGCATACACGGTGTCATGATAAAGACCTTGAATGATCATGATAAAAAATTATGACAAAATCAATATGAATTGGGTGGGGTGGGGGGGGGGGGGGGGGGCCTCTGCATGTGACGGTGTGTTTGCAGTGATTGTATTCTACCCCGGCAACCACACAGGTGTCTTGGGACGAGACACAGAAATTAAAGGTAAATGTTGTTAAATGAAGTTTGTAAACATTAATAACTAAAAATAATCGCGTTTACATTTTGCTGATGTGCATTCTTTTAAAAACAAAATGACATTCTTTAAAACAAAAACAAAATCACTCCCAAATAAGTAGGTCAAGTTCATAGATAAAATCCATACATCTAAAAAGACGCTCTACACAAGACAACTACGTCAAAATAGAATGTTTCCTTACCTGCTCTTTGCTTGGAAGGTGAAGATCACATTCACGTTTGCTTTTTTGAGATGTTGCGATGTACTACCCAAGATAGAACTATAAGCAATGTTTGAAAGGTCTAGTGCATACACTGAGACTGACCTAAATACACAAATTTAATGCAAAAAAAATAATTAAGTTATCTGCCCTTTGATTGAATTGAATTGAATGTTGTTTAACGGCTCATCAACACAGTATAGGTTATTTAGAGCCGCCCCAGAGAGAGGGGAAGGATACATAGGAATCCGGGAACCTGCCCTACTCTTATTATCGAATAGATTCCTATGGTTCTTTAACGTGCTCGGAAGATAGACCGATACACGGGACCGCCCGGTTTACGTCCCCATCCGACGGACGAGGCTAAGGTAAAATGTCTTGCCCAAGAACACACCGATGGAACTCAGTGGCACCACGGAGGATTGAAGGGTCAAGGTCACATGCACATTTGCAAATTCAGAAAGATGCGTCTTATTTTCAAGATGAGTCCAAGTCCAATGTGCTAAAATTTAAAATTCAGCAGGTTTCCCCTACAGAACTTTCCATGGGGGCCGCCATATTTGTTTACATGCAAAACCGCAGTAAAGATTTACCTGTTTTTGAGTGGGGGTTTAGCTCACAATTTCATGTTTAAAAAATACTTTTGGTAAAATTAAATGCCCTCAATTTAGTAGAGGTTATTTATTAATTAACAAATCTGAAAATGTATTTTGAAACATTTATCAGACGTGATTTAATTTTTGGGACCTTTCACTTCTGGCTCAGGTCACTCCTGGAAAGGGGCGTGGCCAAGTCCATGCTATATTTAGGATACCACAACCAACAAGGTCAAGGTCGCAGGCACATTTATATAGTTATTGTAGTAAATGGATGCCCGACTATTGGATTATATAGTGAATAAACGCAGCAAATGACCCGACTAGTAGATAATCAGTGAATTCACATCTCGGGATGAATAGAATTGAATTGGGTTTAAAGGCGCCCGCACCAACACATGAAAGGTTATATGGCGCCTAACAGGAATGAATATGACAGACTCATCAAGAAAAAATATGTAGAATGGGCTTAGAACCTTGTTACCTACAGAACTGCAGAGTTGCTGCAAATTCAAGGTCAAGGTCACATGCACATTTGTGTAGTAAATGGAATGCCGGACTAGTGGATAATATAGTGAATAAATGCAGCACCACTAAAGGACTAGTGGGCAGTATAGTAAATAAATGCAGCACCACTAAAGGACTAGTGGGTAACCACTAAAGGACTAGTGGGTAATATAGAGAATAAATGCAGCACCACTAAAGGACTAGTGGATAGTATAGTAAATAAATGCAGCTCCACTAAAGGACTAGTGGACAATACTAGTGGATAATATAGTCAATGAATGCCTGACTGGTGGATACTATAGTAAATGAATGCCTGACTAGTGGATAATGTAGTAAATGGATGCCGGACTATTGGATTATATAGTGAATAAACGCAGCACATGACCAGACTAGTAGGTAATCAGTGAATTCACATCTCGGGACTAATTGAATTGGGTTTAAAGGCGCGCGCATCAACACATAAAAGGTTATATGGCGCCTAACAGGAATGAATATGCCAGACTCATTCCTCCATTCCTCCATTTACATCAAGAAAAAATACGTAGAATGGGCCTAGAACCTTGTTACTTACAGAACTGCAGAGTTGCTGCAAATTCTACAGTACACACTCCATTTACGATGGAGCCATGTTTCCATGCTTGCATACACGGTGTCATGATAAAGACCTTGAATGATCATGATAAAAAATTATGACAAAATCAATATGAATTGGGTGGGGTGGGGGGGGGGGGGGGGGGCCTCTGCATGTGACGGTGTGTTTGCAGTGATTGTATTCTACCCCGGCAACCACACAGGTGTCTTGGGACGAGACACAGAAATTAAAGGTAAATGTTGTTAAATGAAGTTTGTAAACATTAATAACTAAAAATAATCGCGTTTACATTTTGCTGATGTGCATTCTTTTAAAAACAAAATGACATTCTTTAAAACAAAAACAAAATCACTCCCAAATAAGTAGGTCAAGTTCATAGATAAAATCCATACATCTAAAAAGACGCTCTACACAAGACAACTACGTCAAAATAGAATGTTTCCTTACCTGCTCTTTGCTTGGAAGGTGAAGATCACATTCACGTTTGCTTTTTTGAGATGTTGCGATGTACTACCCAAGATAGAACTATAAGCAATGTTTGAAAGGTCTAGTGCATACACTGAGACTGGCCTAAATACACAAATTTAATGCAAAAAAAATAATTAAGTTATCTGCCCTTTGATTGAATTGAATTGAATTGAATGTTGTTTAACGGCTCATCAACACAGTATAGGTTATTTAGAGCCGCCCCAGAGAGAGGGGAAGGATACATAGGAATCCGGGAACCTGCCCTACTCTTATTATCGAATAGATTCCTATGGTTCTTTAACGTGCTCGGAAGATAGACCGATACACGGGACCGCCCGGTTTACGTCCCCATCCGACGGACGAGGCTAAGGTAAAATGTCTTGCCCAAGAACACACTGACGGAACTCAGTGGCACCACGGAGGATTGAAGGGTCAAGGTCACATGCACATTTGCAAATTCAGAAAGATGCGTCTTATTTTCAAGATGAGTCCAAGTCCAATGTGCTAAAATTTAAAATTCAGCAGGTTTCCCCTACAGAACTTTCCATGGGGGCCGCCATATTTGTTTACATGCAAAACCGCAGTAAAGATTTACCTGTTTTTGAGTGGGGGTTTAGCTCACAATTTCATGTTTAAAAAATACTTTTGGTAAAATTAAATGCCCTCAATTTAGTAGAGGTTATTTATTAATTAACAAATCTGAAAATGTATTTTGAAACATTTATCAGACGTGATTTAATTTTTGGGACCTTTCACTTCTGGCTCAGGTCACTCCTGGAAAGGGGCATGGCCAAGTCCATGCTATATTTAGGATACCACAACCAACAAGGTCAAGGTCGCAGGCACATTTATATAGTTATTGTAGTAAATGGATGCCCGACTATTGGATTATATAGTGAATAAACGCAGCAAATGACCCGACTAGTAGATAATCAGTGAATTCACATCTCGGGATGAATAGAATTGAATTGGGTTTAAAGGCGCCCGCACCAACACATGAAAGGTTATATGGCGCCTAACAGGAATGAATATGACAGACTCATCAAGAAAAAATATGTAGAATGGGCTTAGAACCTTGTTACCTACAGAACTGCAGAGTTGCTGCAAATTCAAGGTCAAGGTCACATGCACATTTGTGTAGTAAATGGAATGCCGGACTAGTGGATAATATAGTGAATAAATGCAGCACCACTAAAGGACTAGTGGGCAGTATAGTAAATAAATGCAGCACCACTAAAGGACTAGTGGGTAACCACTAAAGGACTAGTGGGTAATATAGAGAATAAATGCAGCACCACTAAAGGACTAGTGGATAGTATAGTAAATAAATGCAGCTCCACTAAAGGACTAGTGGACAATACTAGTGGATAATATAGTCAATGAATGCCTGACTGGTGGATACTATAGTAAATGAATGCCTGACTAGTGGATAATGTAGTAAATGGATGCCGGACTATTGGATTATATAGTGAATAAACGCAGCACATGACCAGACTAGTAGGTAATCAGTGAATTCACATCTCGGGACGAATTGAATTGGGTTTAAAGGCGCGCGCATCAACACATAAAAGGTTATATGGCGCCTAACAGGAATGAATATGCCAGACTCATTCCTCCATTCCTCCATTTACATCAAGAAAAAATACGTAGAATGGGCCTAGAACCTTGTTACTTACAGAACTGCAGAGTTGCTGCAAATTCTACAGTACACACTCCATTTACGATGGAGCCATGTTTCCATGCTTGCATACACGGTGTCATGATAAAGACCTTGAATGATCATGATAAAAAATTATGACAAAATCAATATGAATTGGGTGGGGTGGGTGGGGGGGGGGGGGGGGCCTCTGCATGTGACGGTGTGTTTGCAGTGATTGTATTCTACCCCGGCAACCACACAGGTGTCTTGGGACGAGACACAGAAATTAAAGGTAAATGTTGTTAAATGAAGTTTGTAAACATTAATAACTAAAAATAATCGCGTTTACATTTTGCTGATGTGCATTCTTTTAAAAACAAAATGACATTCTTTAAAACAAAAACAAAATCACTCCCAAATAAGTAGGTCAAGTTCATAGATAAAATCCATACATCTAAAAAGACGCTCTACACAAGACAACTACGTCAAAATAGAATGTTTCCTTACCTGCTCTTTGCTTGGAAGGTGAAGATCACATTCACGTTTGCTTTTTTGAGATGTTGCGATGTACTACCCAAGATAGAACTATAAGCAATGTTTGAAAGGTCTAGTGCATACACTGAGACTGGCCTAAATACACAAATTTAATGCAAAAAAAATAATTAAGTTATCTGCCCTTTGATTGAATTGAATTGAATTGAATGTTGTTTAACGGCTCATCAACACAGTATAGGTTATTTAGAGCCGCCCCAGAGAGAGGGGAAGGATACATAGGAATCCGGGAACCTGCCCTACTCTTATTATCGAATAGATTCCTATGGTTCTTTAACGTGCTCGGAAGATAGACCGATACACGGGACCGCCCGGTTTACGTCCCCATCCGACGGACGAGGCTAAGGTAAAATGTCTTGCCCAAGAACACACCGACGGAACTCAGTGGCACCACGGAGGATTGAAGGGTCAAGGTCACATGCACATTTGCAAATTCAGAAAGATGCGTCTTATTTTCAAGATGAGTCCAAGTCCAATGTGCTAAAATTTAAAATTCAGCAGGTTTCCCCTACAGAACTTTCCATGGGGGCCGCCATATTTGTTTACATGCAAAACCGCAGTAAAGATTTACCTGTTTTTGAGTGGGGGTTTAGCTCACAATTTCATGTTTAAAAAATACTTTTGGTAAAATTAAATGCCCTCAATTTAGTAGAGGTTATTTATTAATTAACAAATCTGAAAATGTATTTTGAAACATTTATCAGACGTGATTTAATTTTTGGGACCTTTCACTTCTGGCTCAGGTCACTCCTGGAAAGGGGCGTGGCCAAGTCCATGCTATATTTAGGATACCACAACCAACAAGGTCAAGGTCGCAGGCACATTTATATAGTTATTGTAGTAAATGGATGCCCGACTATTGGATTATATAGTGAATAAACGCAGCAAATGACCCGACTAGTAGATAATCAGTGAATTCACATCTCGGGATGAATAGAATTGAATTGGGTTTAAAGGCGCCCGCACCAACACATGAAAGGTTATATGGCGCCTAACAGGAATGAATATGACAGACTCATCAAGAAAAAATATGTAGAATGGGCTTAGAACCTTGTTACCTACAGAACTGCAGAGTTGCTGCAAATTCAAGGTCAAGGTCACATGCACATTTGTGTAGTAAATGGAATGCCGGACTAGTGGATAATATAGTGAATAAATGCAGCACCACTAAAGGACTAGTGGGCAGTATAGTAAATAAATGCAGCACCACTAAAGGACTAGTGGGTAACCACTAAAGGACTAGTGGGTAATATAGAGAATAAATGCAGCACCACTAAAGGACTAGTGGATAGTATAGTAAATAAATGCAGCTCCACTAAAGGACTAGTGGACAATACTAGTGGATAATATAGTCAATGAATGCCTGACTGGTGGATACTATAGTAAATGAATGCCTGACTAGTGGATAATGTAGTAAATGGATGCCGGACTATTGGATTATATAGTGAATAAACGCAGCACATGACCAGACTAGTAGGTAATCAGTGAATTCACATCTCGGGACGAATTGAATTGGGTTTAAAGGCGCGCGCATCAACACATAAAAGGTTATATGGCGCCTAACAGGAATGAATATGCCAGACTCATTCCTCCATTCCTCCATTTACATCAAGAAAAAATACGTAGAATGGGCCTAGAACCTTGTTACTTACAGAACTGCAGAGTTGCTGCAAATTCTACAGTACACACTCCATTTACGATGGAGCCATGTTTCCATGCTTGCATACACGGTGTCATGATAAAGACCTTGAATGATCATGATAAAAAATTATGACAAAATCAATATGAATTGGGTGGGGTGGGTGGGGGGGGGGGGGGCCTCTGCATGTGACGGTGTGTTTGCAGTGATTGTATTCTACCCCGGCAACCACACAGGTGTCTTGGGACGAGACACAGAAATTAAAGGTAAATGTTGTTAAATGAAGTTTGTAAACATTAATAACTAAAAATAATCGCGTTTACATTTTGCTGATGTGCATTCTTTTAAAAACAAAATGACATTCTTTAAAACAAAAACAAAATCACTCCCAAATAAGTAGGTCAAGTTCATAGATAAAATCCATACATCTAAAAAGACGCTCTACACAAGACAACTACGTCAAAATAGAATGTTTCCTTACCTGCTCTTTGCTTGGAAGGTGAAGATCACATTCACGTTTGCTTTTTTGAGATGTTGCGATGTACTACCCAAGATAGAACTATAAGCAATGTTTGAAAGGTCTAGTGCATACACTGAGACTGGCCTAAATACACAAATTTAATGCAAAAAAAATAATTAAGTTATCTGCCCTTTGATTGAATTGAATTGAATTGAATGTTGTTTAACGGCTCATCAACACAGTATAGGTTATTTAGAGCCGCCCCAGAGAGAGGGGAAGGATACATAGGAATCCGGGAACCTGCCCTACTCTTATTATCGAATAGATTCCTATGGTTCTTTAACGTGCTCGGAAGATAGACCGATACACGGGACCGCCCGGTTTACGTCCCCATCCGACGGACGAGGCTAAGGTAAAATGTCTTGCCCAAGAACACACCGACGGAACTCAGTGGCACCACGGAGGATTGAAGGGTCAAGGTCACATGCACATTTGCAAATTCAGAAAGATGCGTCTTATTTTCAAGATGAGTCCAAGTCCAATGTGCTAAAATTTAAAATTCAGCAGGTTTCCCCTACAGAACTTTCCATGGGGGCCGCCATATTTGTTTACATGCAAAACCGCAGTAAAGATTTACCTGTTTTTGAGTGGGGGTTTAGCTCACAATTTCATGTTTAAAAAATACTTTTGGTAAAATTAAATGCCCTCAATTTAGTAGAGGTTATTTATTAATTAACAAATCTGAAAATGTATTTTGAAACATTTATCAGACGTGATTTAATTTTTGGGACCTTTCACTTCTGGCTCAGGTCACTCCTGGAAAGGGGCGTGGCCAAGTCCATGCTATATTTAGGATACCACAACCAACAAGGTCAAGGTCGCAGGCACATTTATATAGTTATTGTAGTAAATGGATGCCCGACTATTGGATTATATAGTGAATAAACGCAGCAAATGACCCGACTAGTAGATAATCAGTGAATTCACATCTCGGGATGAATAGAATTGAATTGGGTTTAAAGGCGCCCGCACCAACACATGAAAGGTTATATGGCGCCTAACAGGAATGAATATGACAGACTCATCAAGAAAAAATATGTAGAATGGGCTTAGAACCTTGTTACCTACAGAACTGCAGAGTTGCTGCAAATTCAAGGTCAAGGTCACATGCACATTTGTGTAGTAAATGGAATGCCGGACTAGTGGATAATATAGTGAATAAATGCAGCACCACTAAAGGACTAGTGGGCAGTATAGTAAATAAATGCAGCACCACTAAAGGACTAGTGGGTAACCACTAAAGGACTAGTGGGTAATATAGAGAATAAATGCAGCACCACTAAAGGACTAGTGGATAGTATAGTAAATAAATGCAGCTCCACTAAAGGACTAGTGGACAATACTAGTGGATAATATAGTCAATGAATGCCTGACTGGTGGATACTATAGTAAATGAATGCCTGACTAGTGGATAATGTAGTAAATGGATGCCGGACTATTGGATTATATAGTGAATAAACGCAGCACATGACCAGACTAGTAGGTAATCAGTGAATTCACATCTCGGGACGAATTGAATTGGGTTTAAAGGCGCGCGCATCAACACATAAAAGGTTATATGGCGCCTAACAGGAATGAATATGCCAGACTCATTCCTCCATTCCTCCATTTACATCAAGAAAAAATACGTAGAATGGGCCTAGAACCTTGTTACTTACAGAACTGCAGAGTTGCTGCAAATTCTACAGTACACACTCCATTTACGATGGAGCCATGTTTCCATGCTTGCATACACGGTGTCATGATAAAGACCTTGAATGATCATGATAAAAAATTATGACAAAATCAATATGAATTGGGTGGGGTGGGGGGGGGGGGGGGGGGGGGGGGGCCTCTGCATGTGACGGTGTGTTTGCAGTGATTGTATTCTACCCCGGCAACCACACAGGTGTCTTGGGACGAGACACAGAAATTAAAGGTAAATGTTGTTAAATGAAGTTTGTAAACATTAATAACTAAAAATAATCGCGTTTACATTTTGCTGATGTGCATTCTTTTAAAAACAAAATGACATTCTTTAAAACAAAAACAAAATCACTCCCAAATAAGTAGGTCAAGTTCATAGATAAAATCCATACATCTAAAAAGACGCTCTACACAAGACAACTACATCAAAATAGAATGTTTCCTTACCTGCTCTTTGCTTGGAAGGTGAAGATCACATTCACGTTTGCTTTTTTGAGATGTTGCGATGTACTACCCAAGATAGAACTATAAGCAATGTTTGAAAGGTCTAGTGCATACACTGAGACTGACCTAAATACACAAATTTAATGCAAAAAAAATAATTAAGTTATCTGCCCTTTGATTGAATTGAATTGAATTGAATGTTGTTTAACGGCTCATCAACACAGTATAGGTTATTTAGAGCCGCCCCAGAGAGAGGGGAAGGATACATAGGAATCCGGGAACCTGCCCTACTCTTATTATCGAATAGATTCCTATGGTTCTTTAACGTGCTCGGAAGATAGACCGATACACGGGACCGCCCGGTTTACGTCCCCATCCGACGGACGAGGCTAAGGTAAAATGTCTTGCCCAAGAACACACCGATGGAACTCAGTGGCACCACGGAGGATTGAAGGGTCAAGGTCACATGCACATTTGCAAATTCAGAAAGATGCGTCTTATTTTCAAGATGAGTCCAAGTCCAATGTGCTAAAATTTAAAATTCAGCAGGTTTCCCCTACAGAACTTTCCATGGGGGCCGCCATATTTGTTTACATGCAAAACCGCAGTAAAGATTTACCTGTTTTTGAGTGGGGGTTTAGCTCACAATTTCATGTTTAAAAAATACTTTTGGTAAAATTAAATGCCCTCAATTTAGTAGAGGTTATTTATTAATTAACAAATCTGAAAATGTATTTTGAAACATTTATCAGACGTGATTTAATTTTTGGGACCTTTCACTTCTGGCTCAGGTCACTCCTGGAAAGGGGCGTGGCCAAGTCCATGCTATATTTAGGATACCACAACCAACAAGGTCAAGGTCGCAGGCACATTTATATAGTTATTGTAGTAAATGGATGCCCGACTATTGGATTATATAGTGAATAAACGCAGCAAATGACCCGACTAGTAGATAATCAGTGAATTCACATCTCGGGATGAATAGAATTGAATTGGGTTTAAAGGCGCCCGCACCAACACATGAAAGGTTATATGGCGCCTAACAGGAATGAATATGACAGACTCATCAAGAAAAAATATGTAGAATGGGCTTAGAACCTTGTTACCTACAGAACTGCAGAGTTGCTGCAAATTCAAGGTCAAGGTCACATGCACATTTGTGTAGTAAATGGAATGCCGGACTAGTGGATAATATAGTGAATAAATGCAGCACCACTAAAGGACTAGTGGGCAGTATAGTAAATAAATGCAGCACCACTAAAGGACTAGTGGGTAACCACTAAAGGACTAGTGGGTAATATAGAGAATAAATGCAGCACCACTAAAGGACTAGTGGATAGTATAGTAAATAAATGCAGCTCCACTAAAGGACTAGTGGACAATACTAGTGGATAATATAGTCAATGAATGCCTGACTGGTGGATACTATAGTAAATGAATGCCTGACTAGTGGATAATGTAGTAAATGGATGCCGGACTATTGGATTATATAGTGAATAAACGCAGCACATGACCAGACTAGTAGGTAATCAGTGAATTCACATCTCGGGACGAATTGAATTGGGTTTAAAGGCGCGCGCATCAACACATAAAAGGTTATATGGCGCCTAACAGGAATGAATATGCCAGACTCATTCCTCCATTCCTCCATTTACATCAAGAAAAAATACGTAGAATGGGCCTAGAACCTTGTTACTTACAGAACTGCAGAGTTGCTGCAAATTCTACAGTACACACTCCATTTACGATGGAGCCATGTTTCCATGCTTGCATACACGGTGTCATGATAAAGACCTTGAATGATCATGATAAAAAATTATGACAAAATCAATATGAATTGGGTGGGGTGGGTGGGGGGGGGGGGGGGGGGGGGGCCTCTGCATGTGACGGTGTGTTTGCAGTGATTGTATTCTACCCCGGCAACCACACAGGTGTCTTGGGACGAGACACAGAAATTAAAGGTAAATGTTGTTAAATGAAGTTTGTAAACATTAATAACTAAAAATAATCGCGTTTACATTTTGCTGATGTGCATTCTTTTAAAAACAAAATGACATTCTTTAAAACAAAAACAAAATCACTCCCAAATAAGTAGGTCAAGTTCATAGATAAAATCCATACATCTAAAAAGACGCTCTACACAAGACAACTACGTCAAAATAGAATGTTTCCTTACCTGCTCTTTGCTTGGAAGGTGAAGATCACATTCACGTTTGCTTTTTTGAGATGTTGCGATGTACTACCCAAGATAGAACTATAAGCAATGTTTGAAAGGTCTAGTGCATACACTGAGACTGGCCTAAATACACAAATTTAATGCAAAAAAAATAATTAAGTTATCTGCCCTTTGATTGAATTGAATTGAATTGAATGTTGTTTAACGGCTCATCAACACAGTATAGGTTATTTAGAGCCGCCCCAGAGAGAGGGGAAGGATACATAGGAATCCGGGAACCTGCCCTACTCTTATTATCGAATAGATTCCTATGGTTCTTTAACGTGCTCGGAAGATAGACCGATACACGGGACCGCCCGGTTTACGTCCCCATCCGACGGACGAGGCTAAGGTAAAATGTCTTGCCCAAGAACACACCGACGGAACTCAGTGGCACCACGGAGGATTGAAGGGTCAAGGTCACATGCACATTTGCAAATTCAGAAAGATGCGTCTTATTTTCAAGATGAGTCCAAGTCCAATGTGCTAAAATTTAAAATTCAGCAGGTTTCCCCTACAGAACTTTCCATGGGGGCCGCCATATTTGTTTACATGCAAAACCGCAGTAAAGATTTACCTGTTTTTGAGTGGGGGTTTAGCTCACAATTTCATGTTTAAAAAATACTTTTGGTAAAATTAAATGCCCTCAATTTAGTAGAGGTTATTTATTAATTAACAAATCTGAAAATGTATTTTGAAACATTTATCAGACGTGATTTAATTTTTGGGACCTTTCACTTCTGGCTCAGGTCACTCCTGGAAAGGGGCGTGGCCAAGTCCATGCTATATTTAGGATACCACAACCAACAAGGTCAAGGTCGCAGGCACATTTATATAGTTATTGTAGTAAATGGATGCCCGACTATTGGATTATATAGTGAATAAACGCAGCAAATGACCCGACTAGTAGATAATCAGTGAATTCACATCTCGGGATGAATAGAATTGAATTGGGTTTAAAGGCGCCCGCACCAACACATGAAAGGTTATATGGCGCCTAACAGGAATGAATATGACAGACTCATCAAGAAAAAATATGTAGAATGGGCTTAGAACCTTGTTACCTACAGAACTGCAGAGTTGCTGCAAATTCAAGGTCAAGGTCACATGCACATTTGTGTAGTAAATGGAATGCCGGACTAGTGGATAATATAGTGAATAAATGCAGCACCACTAAAGGACTAGTGGGCAGTATAGTAAATAAATGCAGCACCACTAAAGGACTAGTGGGTAACCACTAAAGGACTAGTGGGTAATATAGAGAATAAATGCAGCACCACTAAAGGACTAGTGGATAGTATAGTAAATAAATGCAGCTCCACTAAAGGACTAGTGGACAATACTAGTGGATAATATAGTCAATGAATGCCTGACTGGTGGATACTATAGTAAATGAATGCCTGACTAGTGGATAATGTAGTAAATGGATGCCGGACTATTGGATTATATAGTGAATAAACGCAGCACATGACCAGACTAGTAGGTAATCAGTGAATTCACATCTCGGGACGAATTGAATTGGGTTTAAAGGCGCGCGCATCAACACATAAAAGGTTATATGGCGCCTAACAGGAATGAATATGCCAGACTCATTCCTCCATTCCTCCATTTACATCAAGAAAAAATACGTAGAATGGGCCTAGAACCTTGTTACTTACAGAACTGCAGAGTTGCTGCAAATTCTACAGTACACACTCCATTTACGATGGAGCCATGTTTCCATGCTTGCATACACGGTGTCATGATAAAGACCTTGAATGATCATGATAAAAAATTATGACAAAATCAATATGAATTGGGTGGGGTGGGTGGGGGGGGGGGGGGCCTCTGCATGTGACGGTGTGTTTGCAGTGATTGTATTCTACCCCGGCAACCACACAGGTGTCTTGGGACGAGACACAGAAATTAAAGGTAAATGTTGTTAAATGAAGTTTGTAAACATTAATAACTAAAAATAATCGCGTTTACATTTTGCTGATGTGCATTCTTTTAAAAACAAAATGACATTCTTTAAAACAAAAACAAAATCACTCCCAAATAAGTAGGTCAAGTTCATAGATAAAATCCATACATCTAAAAAGACGCTCTACACAAGACAACTACGTCAAAATAGAATGTTTCCTTACCTGCTCTTTGCTTGGAAGGTGAAGATCACATTCACGTTTGCTTTTTTGAGATGTTGCGATGTACTACCCAAGATAGAACTATAAGCAATGTTTGAAAGGTCTAGTGCATACACTGAGACTGACCTAAATACACAAAATTAATGCAAAAAAAATAATTAAGTTATCTGCCCTTTGATTGAATTGAATTGAATTGAATGTTGTTTAACGGCTCATCAACACAGTATAGGTTATTTAGAGCCGCCCCAGAGAGAGGGGAAGGATACATAGGAATCCGGGAACCTGCCCTACTCTTATTATCGAATAGATTCCTATGGTTCTTTAACGTGCTCGGAAGATAGACCGATACACGGGACCGCCCGGTTTACGTCCCCATCCGACGGACGAGGCTAAGGTAAAATGTCTTGCCCAAGAACACACCGACGGAACTCAGTGGCACCACGGAGGATTGAAGGGTCAAGGTCACATGCACATTTGCAAATTCAGAAAGATGCGTCTTATTTTCAAGATGAGTCCAAGTCCAATGTGCTAAAATTTAAAATTCAGCAGGTTTCCCCTACAGAACTTTCCATGGGGGCCGCCATATTTGTTTACATGCAAAACCGCAGTAAAGATTTACCTGTTTTTGAGTGGGGGTTTAGCTCACAATTTCATGTTTAAAAAATACTTTTGGTAAAATTAAATGCCCTCAATTTAGTAGAGGTTATTTATTAATTAACAAATCTGAAAATGTATTTTGAAACATTTATCAGATGTGATTTAATTTTTGGGACCTTTCACTTCTGGCTCAGGTCACTCCTGGAAAGGGGCGTGGCCAAGTCCATGCTATATTTAGGATACCACAACCAACAAGGTCAAGGTCGCAGGCACATTTATATAGTTATTGTAGTAAATGGATGCCCGACTATTGGATTATATAGTGAATAAACGCAGCAAATGACCCGACTAGTAGATAATCAGTGAATTCACATCTCGGGATGAATAGAATTGAATTGGGTTTAAAGGCGCCCGCACCAACACATGAAAGGTTATATGGCGCCTAACAGGAATGAATATGACAGACTCATCAAGAAAAAATATGTAGAATGGGCTTAGAACCTTGTTACCTACAGAACTGCAGAGTTGCTGCAAATTCAAGGTCAAGGTCACATGCACATTTGTGTAGTAAATGGAATGCCGGACTAGTGGATAATATAGTGAATAAATGCAGCACCACTAAAGGACTAGTGGGCAGTATAGTAAATAAATGCAGCACCACTAAAGGACTAGTGGGTAACCACTAAAGGACTAGTGGGTAATATAGAGAATAAATGCAGCACCACTAAAGGACTAGTGGATAGTATAGTAAATAAATGCAGCTCCACTAAAGGACTAGTGGACAATACTAGTGGATAATATAGTCAATGAATGCCTGACTGGTGGATACTATAGTAAATGAATGCCTGACTAGTGGATAATGTAGTAAATGGATGCCGGACTATTGGATTATATAGTGAATAAACGCAGCACATGACCAGACTAGTAGGTAATCAGTGAATTCACATCTCGGGACGAATTGAATTGGGTTTAAAGGCGCGCGCATCAACACATAAAAGGTTATATGGCGCCTAACAGGAATGAATATGCCAGACTCATTCCTCCATTCCTCCATTTACATCAAGAAAAAATACGTAGAATGGGCCTAGAACCTTGTTACTTACAGAACTGCAGAGTTGCTGCAAATTCTACAGTACACACTCCATTTACGATGGAGCCATGTTTCCATGCTTGCATACACGGTGTCATGATAAAGACCTTGAATGATCATGATAAAAAATTATGACAAAATCAATATGAATTGGGTGGGGTGGGTGGGGGGGGGGGGGGGGGGGGGGGGCCTCTGCATGTGACGGTGTGTTTGCAGTGATTGTATTCTACCCCGGCAACCACACAGGTGTCTTGGGACGAGACACAGAAATTAAAGGTAAATGTTGTTAAATGAAGTTTGTAAACATTAATAACTAAAAATAATCGCGTTTACATTTTGCTGATGTGCATTCTTTTAAAAACAAAATGACATTCTTTAAAACAAAAACAAAATCACTCCCAAATAAGTAGGTCAAGTTCATAGATAAAATCCATACATCTAAAAAGACGCTCTACACAAGACAACTACGTCAAAATAGAATGTTTCCTTACCTGCTCTTTGCTTGGAAGGTGAAGATCACATTCACGTTTGCTTTTTTGAGATGTTGCGATGTACTACCCAAGATAGAACTATAAGCAATGTTTGAAAGGTCTAGTGCATACACTGAGACTGACCTAAATACACAAATTTAATGCAAAAAAAATAATTAAGTTATCTGCCCTTTGATTGAATTGAATTGAATTGAATGTTGTTTAACGCCTCATCAACACAGTATAGGTTATTTAGAGCCGCCCCAGAGAGAGGGGAAGGATACATAGGAATCCGGGAACCTGCCCTACTCTTATTATCGAATAGATTCCTATGGTTCTTTAACGTGCTCGGAAGATAGACCGATACACGGGACCGCCCGGTTTACGTCCCCATCCGACGGACGAGGCTAAGGCAAAATGTCTTGCCCAAGAACACACCGACGGAACTCAGTGGCACCACGGAGGATTGAAGGGTCAAGGTCACATGCACATTTGCAAATTCAGAAAGATGCGTCTTATTTTCAAGATGAGTCCAAGTCCAATGTGCTAAAATTTAAAATTCAGCAGGTTTCCCCTACAGAACTTTCCATGGGGGCCGCCATATTTGTTTACATGCAAAACCGCAGTAAAGATTTACCTGTTTTTGAGTGGGGGTTTAGCTCACAATTTCATGTTTAAAAAATACTTTTGGTAAAATTAAATGCCCTCAATTTAGTAGAGGTTATTTATTAATTAACAAATCTGAAAATGTATTTTGAAACATTTATCAGACGTGATTTAATTTTTGGGACCTTTCACTTCTGGCTCAGGTCACTCCTGGAAAGGGGCGTGGCCAAGTCCATGCTATATTTAGGATACCACAACCAACAAGGTCAAGGTCGCAGGCACATTTATATAGTTATTGTAGTAAATGGATGCCCGACTATTGGATTATATAGTGAATAAACGCAGCAAATGACCCGACTAGTAGATAATCAGTGAATTCACATCTCGGGATGAATAGAATTGAATTGGGTTTAAAGGCGCCCGCACCAACACATGAAAGGTTATATGGCGCCTAACAGGAATGAATATGACAGACTCATCAAGAAAAAATATGTAGAATGGGCTTAGAACCTTGTTACCTACAGAACTGCAGAGTTGCTGCAAATTCAAGGTCAAGGTCACATGCACATTTGTGTAGTAAATGGAATGCCGGACTAGTGGATAATATAGTGAATAAATGCAGCACCACTAAAGGACTAGTGGGCAGTATAGTAAATAAATGCAGCACCACTAAAGGACTAGTGGGTAACCACTAAAGGACTAGTGGGTAATATAGAGAATAAATGCAGCACCACTAAAGGACTAGTGGATAGTATAGTAAATAAATGCAGCTCCACTAAAGGACTAGTGGACAATACTAGTGGATAATATAGTCAATGAATGCCTCACTGGTGGATACTATAGTAAATGAATGCCTGACTAGTGGATAATGTAGTAAATGGATGCCGGACTATTGGATTATATAGTGAATAAACGCAGCACATGACCAGACTAGTAGGTAATCAGTGAATTCACATCTCGGGACGAATTGAATTGGGTTTAAAGGCGCGCGCATCAACACATAAAAGGTTATATGGCGCCTAACAGGAATGAATATGCCAGACTCATTCCTCCATTCCTCCATTTACATCAAGAAAAAATACGTAGAATGGGCCTAGAACCTTGTTACTTACAGAACTGCAGAGTTGCTGCAAATTATACAGTACACACTCCATTTACGATGGAGCCATGTTTCCATGCTTGCATACACGGTGTCATGATAAAGACCTTGAATGATCATGATAAAAAATTATGACAAAATCAATATGAATTGGGGGGGGGGGGGGGGGGGGGGGGGGGCCTCTGCATGTGACGGTGTGTTTGCAGTGATTGTATTCTACCCCGGCAACCACACAGGTGTCTTGGGACGAGACACAGAAATTAAAGGTAAATGTTGTTAAATGAAGTTTGTAAACATTAATAACTAAAAATAATCGCGTTTACATTTTGCTGATGTGCATTCTTTTAAAAACAAAATGACATTCTTTAAAACAAAAACAAAATCACTCCCAAATAAGTAGGTCAAGTTCATAGATAAAATCCATACATCTAAAAAGACGCTCTACACAAGACAACTACGTCAAAATAGAATGTTTCCTTACCTGCTCTTTGCTTGGAAGGTGAAGATCACATTCACGTTTGCTTTTTTGAGATGTTGCGATGTACTACCCAAGATAGAACTATAAGCAATGTTTGAAAGGTCTAGTGCATACACTGAGACTGACCTAAATACACAAATTTAATGCAAAAAAAATAATTAAGTTATCTGCCCTTTGATTGAATTGAATTGAATTGAATGTTGTTTAACGGCTCATCAACACAGTATAGGTTATTTAGAGCCGCCCCAGAGAGAGGGGAAGGATACATAGGAATCCGGGAACCTGCCCTACTCTTATTATCGAATAGATTCCTATGGTTCTTTAACGTGCTCGGAAGATAGACCGATACACGGGACCGCCCGGTTTACGTCCCCATCCGACGGACGAGGCTAAGGTAAAATGTCTTGCCCAAGAACACACCGACGGAACTCAGTGGCACCACGGAGGATTGAAGGGTCAAGGTCACATGCACATTTGCAAATTCAGAAAGATGCGTCTTATTTTCAAGATGAGTCCAAGTCCAATGTGCTAAAATTTAAAATTCAGCAGGTTTCCCCTACAGAACTTTCCATGGGGGCCGCCATATTTGTTTACATGCAAAACCGCAGTAAAGATTTACCTGTTTTTGAGTGGGGGTTTAGCTCACAATTTCATGTTTAAAAAATACTTTTGGTAAAATTAAATGCCCTCAATTTAGTAGAGGTTATTTATTAATTAACAAATCTGAAAATGTATTTTGAAACATTTATCAGACGTGATTTAATTTTTGGGACCTTTCACTTCTGGCTCAGGTCACTCCTGGAAAGGGGCGTGGCCAAGTCCATGCTATATTTAGGATACCACAACCAACAAGGTCAAGGTCGCAGGCACATTTATATAGTTATTGTAGTAAATGGATGCCCGACTATTGGATTATATAGTGAATAAACGCAGCAAATGACCCGACTAGTAGATAATCAGTGAATTCACATCTCGGGATGAATAGAATTGAATTGGGTTTAAAGGCGCCCGCACCAACACATGAAAGGTTATATGGCGCCTAACAGGAATGAATATGACAGACTCATCAAGAAAAAATATGTAGAATGGGCTTAGAACCTTGTTACCTACAGAACTGCAGAGTTGCTGCAAATTCAAGGTCAAGGTCACATGCACATTTGTGTAGTAAATGGAATGCCGGACTAGTGGATAATATAGTGAATAAATGCAGCACCACTAAAGGACTAGTGGGCAGTATAGTAAATAAATGCAGCACCACTAAAGGACTAGTGGGTAACCACTAAAGGACTAGTGGGTAATATAGAGAATAAATGCAGCACCACTAAAGGACTAGTGGATAGTATAGTAAATAAATGCAGCTCCACTAAAGGACTAGTGGACAATACTAGTGGATAATATAGTCAATGAATGCCTGACTGGTGGATACTATAGTAAATGAATGCCTGACTAGTGGATAATGTAGTAAATGGATGCCGGACTATTGGATTATATAGTGAATAAACGCAGCACATGACCAGACTAGTAGGTAATCAGTGAATTCACATCTCGGGACGAATTGAATTGGGTTTAAAGGCGCGCGCATCAACACATAAAAGGTTATATGGCGCCTAACAGGAATGAATATGCCAGACTCATTCCTCCATTCCTCCATTTACATCAAGAAAAAATACGTAGAATGGGCCTAGAACCTTGTTACTTACAGAACTGCAGAGTTGCTGCAAATTCTACAGTACACACTCCATTTACGATGGAGCCATGTTTCCATGCTTGCATACACGGTGTCATGATAAAGACCTTGAATGATCATGATAAAAAATTATGACAAAATCAATATGAATTGGGTGGGGTGGGGGGGGGGGGGGGGGGGGGGGGGGGCCTCTGCATGTGACGGTGTGTTTGCAGTGATTGTATTCTACCCCGGCAACCACACAGGTGTCTTGGGACGAGACACAGAAATTAAAGGTAAATGTTGTTAAATGAAGTTTGTAAACATTAATAACTAAAAATAATCGCGTTTACATTTTGCTGATGTGCATTCTTTTAAAAACAAAATGACATTCTTTAAAACAAAAACAAAATCACTCCCAAATAAGTAGGTCAAGTTCATAGATAAAATCCATACATCTAAAAAGACGCTCTACACAAGACAACTACGTCAAAATAGAATGTTTCCTTACCTGCTCTTTGCTTGGAAGGTGAAGATCACATTCACGTTTGCTTTTTTGAGATGTTGCGATGTACTACCCAAGATAGAACTATAAGCAATGTTTGAAAGGTCTAGTGCATACACTGAGACTGACCTAAATACACAAATTTAATGCAAAAAAAATAATTAAGTTATCTGCCCTTTGATTGAATTGAATTGAATTGAATGTTGTTTAACGGCTCATCAACACAGTATAGGTTATTTAGAGCCGCCCCAGAGAGAGGGGAAGGATACATAGGAATCCGGGAACCTGCCCTACTCTTATTATCGAATAGATTCCTATGGTTCTTTAACGTGCTCGGAAGATAGACCGATACACGGGACCGCCCGGTTTACGTCCCCATCCGACGGACGAGGCTAAGGTAAAATGTCTTGCCCAAGAACACACCGATGGAACTCAGTGGCACCACGGAGGATTGAAGGGTCAAGGTCACATGCACATTTGCAAATTCAGAAAGATGCGTCTTATTTTCAAGATGAGTCCAAGTCCAATGTGCTAAAATTTAAAATTCAGCAGGTTTCCCCTACAGAACTTTCCATGGGGGCCGCCATATTTGTTTACATGCAAAACCGCAGTAAAGATTTACCTGTTTTTGAGTGGGGGTTTAGCTCACAATTTCATGTTTAAAAAATACTTTTGGTAAAATTAAATGCCCTCAATTTAGTAGAGGTTATTTATTAATTAACAAATCTGAAAATGTATTTTGAAACATTTATCAGACGTGATTTAATTTTTGGGACCTTTCACTTCTGGCTCAGGTCACTCCTGGAAAGGGGCGTGGCCAAGTCCATGCTATATTTAGGATACCACAACCAACAAGGTCAAGGTCGCAGGCACATTTATATAGTTATTGTAGTAAATGGATGCCCGACTATTGGATTATATAGTGAATAAACGCAGCAAATGACCCGACTAGTAGATAATCAGTGAATTCACATCTCGGGATGAATAGAATTGAATTGGGTTTAAAGGCGCCCGCACCAACACATGAAAGGTTATATGGCGCCTAACAGGAATGAATATGACAGACTCATCAAGAAAAAATATGTAGAATGGGCTTAGAACCTTGTTACCTACAGAACTGCAGAGTTGCTGCAAATTCAAGGTCAAGGTCACATGCACATTTGTGTAGTAAATGGAATGCCGGACTAGTGGATAATATAGTGAATAAATGCAGCACCACTAAAGGACTAGTGGGCAGTATAGTAAATAAATGCAGCACCACTAAAGGACTAGTGGGTAACCACTAAAGGACTAGTGGGTAATATAGAGAATAAATGCAGCACCACTAAAGGACTAGTGGATAGTATAGTAAATAAATGCAGCTCCACTAAAGGACTAGTGGACAATACTAGTGGATAATATAGTCAATGAATGCCTGACTGGTGGATACTATAGTAAATGAATGCCTGACTAGTGGATAATGTAGTAAATGGATGCCGGACTATTGGATTATATAGTGAATAAACGCAGCACATGACCAGACTAGTAGGTAATCAGTGAATTCACATCTCGGGACGAATTGAATTGGGTTTAAAGGCGCGCGCATCAACACATAAAAGGTTATATGGCGCCTAACAGGAATGAATATGCCAGACTCATTCCTCCATTCCTCCATTTACATCAAGAAAAAATACGTAGAATGGGCCTAGAACCTTGTTACTTACAGAACTGCAGAGTTGCTGCAAATTCTACAGTACACACTCCATTTACGATGGAGCCATGTTTCCATGCTTGCATACACGGTGTCATGATAAAGACCTTGAATGATCATGATAAAAAATTATGACAAAATCAATATGAATTGGGTGGGGTGGGTGGGGGGGGGGGGGGGGGGGGGGGGGCCTCTGCATGTGACGGTGTGTTTGCAGTGATTGTATTCTACCCCGGCAACCACACAGGTGTCTTGGGACGAGACACAGAAATTAAAGGTAAATGTTGTTAAATGAAGTTTGTAAACATTAATAACTAAAAATAATCGCGTTTACATTTTGCTGATGTGCATTCTTTTAAAAACAAAATGACATTCTTTAAAACAAAAACAAAATCACTCCCAAATAAGTAGGTCAAGTTCATAGATAAAATCCATACATCTAAAAAGACGCTCTACACAAGACAACTACGTCAAAATAGAATGTTTCCTTACCTGCTCTTTGCTTGGAAGGTGAAGATCACATTCACGTTTGCTTTTTTGAGATGTTGCGATGTACTACCCAAGATAGAACTATAAGCAATGTTTGAAAGGTCTAGTGCATACACTGAGACTGGCCTAAATACACAAATTTAATGCAAAAAAAATAATTAAGTTATCTGCCCTTTGATTGAATTGAATTGAATTGAATGTTGTTTAACGGCTCATCAACACAGTATAGGTTATTTAGAGCCGCCCCAGAGAGAGGGGAAGGATACATAGGAATCCGGGAACCTGCCCTACTCTTATTATCGAATAGATTCCTATGGTTCTTTAACGTGCTCGGAAGATAGACCGATACACGGGACCGCCCGGTTTACGTCCCCATCCGACGGACGAGGCTAAGGTAAAATGTCTTGCCCAAGAACACACCGACGGAACTCAGTGGCACCACGGAGGATTGAAGGGTCAAGGTCACATGCACATTTGCAAATTCAGAAAGATGCGTCTTATTTTCAAGATGAGTCCAAGTCCAATGTGCTAAAATTTAAAATTCAGCAGGTTTCCCCTACAGAACTTTCCATGGGGG
>JAWPHD010019637.1:0-34900 GCA_037043455.1 Cyrtodaria siliqua | reverse complement strand
TACATCTATATATCAGACACCCATAGATCTAGATCTTTCAAACTTCACTCGTGTTTACATCTATATCAGACACCCATAGATCTAGATCTTTCAAACTTCACTCGTGTTTACATCTATATCAGACACCCATAGATCTAGATCTTTCAAACTTCACTGTGTTTACATCTTTATGACAGCAGTATGTTCCAACAACAATAGGTTATTATGAATGACCTTGACCTATTTATTTTGATGTTGTTTTTTTAAGTTTTATTTTATGTGACTGACAATGCTAAAATGGGGCATCCATGTCTCATGGACACATTTTCTAGTTCTGTAATAATTCACTGATGAAATTGTATATCGGCACAACCTTCTTGCAGATTATTTATCCATAAGCTACCTTCGAAGGATATAATTGCTCATCAATATGCAGATAATAATCCCGTTCAGTTGATTTCTTTAAATTATTGCATAATCTTTGTTCAATTTTCTTATTGTGATAATTTGCAGATATTGTCACATGTATGCGCAGTCCAGTGTTTTTGTAACGGAAGCTACAATTGGCCATTATTTCTTTTAAAAAAAATTTCATTGGATTAAGCATGTTACACTCGGTCAAAACACAATAAACAATGTTGACAGCCATGAAGTGTTGACTCTTTGTCATTGCCGTAATGGGGGTGATTGGGACATGCAGTCACGTGCTCCCATATTTACTGCAGTTAGCATATGCAACTGTGACTTCACCATGTGCCCCTAATTAAAATGGGAGATAATCACCAAAAAGGCGAACTCTGCGATAAAATCTTTGATTTCATTGCTTGACAGCTGGGTAAGTGCTTTGTCAGTCCAGTATAATTTATTGCTGGTGCCAATGCTGAAAGATTTGGTCCTTTGTTAATTAATAAATGACGCCATAATTATGTTGTGCAGGCAAACTTTTCGTTATTAACCTTGAGCTCATATTCAGACAAACTATATTATTTTGCTAATATTTTTAATACAAATAAGGGCCGTCAGGATGCATTGTCATATGGACCCTGACATATATGTATTTTAGAATCCTGCTATTATGTTGACCAATCCAGTAAAATTTTCTGTCAATTACCGGTTTTATTATATATCATAAAATATAAGCATTTTTCATTGGTCTAAAAGCAGTCACGTGTGATTAAATAGATTTGACCATTCTCATTGGAAATATGCCAACCGTTCAGTAGTTCATCACGCGACCGTGCAATAGTAAATTTAGCGTGCTATAGTACATCTTTGTCATTGACACACTTGTTTTTAAAAACTGCAAAGCGTCACGTGATCATGCAATAGTTGATCTGTGTCAGTGAGGCGCTTGTATAAATGAACAAAGGAAGCAGATACATTATTTACATGGCTCACGTTCCAAATTTTAATTTTATTGGTAAAAAATCAAAACTGTTATATTTTATGATATATAATAAAACAACTATTTAATGCCTTAATGTCAACGGCGTGCCGCCTCGTGCAATAGTACCCTTTAAGGGTCAGTAGTCACTCCCTCCGATAATTAGTTATAACCATTGACTTCTAAGGAATTAAATAGTTGTATAATAATCCTGTTGATGTATCGGATCAGTGATTATTTAAAATCTAATGAAAAAGCTATTGTCTGAAGTTATTCTTTCCTTGCCCTGCTTTTCCGTTAAACAAAAACCACTAAATTGTAAATACTATTAATATAGATAGACCTGTGAGTGAGATCGATATGGACCAAACAACAGTGACTGCATCTGCCTCCTCCATCATTCTTCTCCCCAGAGTGCTGTTTTCCTATTTCCTATTGATTAGGTCTTATTTGGAAGAATTTGTTTTTTGCTCAATTACACTTTGTCAAGAATTCATTAGTAAGTTTATAGCTGTTGGGAGAGCTAATTCAGTCTATCGTCCTTGTTGAGTGTGTATTCATTTAATTGTAATTTATTGTAAAAATGCCATTAACAACCTGTAGCTGGAGTAGTGGGGACTGATGAAGTCAAGACTGTACTGCATGGCAGGGTAGGCTGTTTTATGGTAAGCATAATGACAGGTGATGACAAAATCATACAGCTTGAGATGCAGGCAACAATTAAGGCAAGACTTCTAGGAGTCATTCCACTCAGTATAAGATGTGTCATGTGTTACTTGGCTGGTTTTAAAGTTTGTGTGTCATGGGTTACTTGGCTGGTTTAAAGTTTGTTTATCAAACTCTAATATGACTGGTTTTAATGTTTGTTTGACACAACTTCTCTGTGGTGCTTTTGAAGTTTGTTTGACCTATCTCCTGTATGGCTGGTTGTGAAGTTTTTTTGATCTATCTCCTGTATGGCTGGTTGTGAAGTTTGTTTGATCTATCTCCTGTATGGCTGGTTGGGAAGTTTTTTTGTCCTATCTCCTGTATGGCTGATTGTGAAGTTTGTTTGATCTATCTATTGTATGGCTGATTGTGAAGTGTGTTTGATCTATCTCCTGTATGGCTGGTTGGGAAGTTTTTTTGTCCTATCTCCTGTATGGCTGATTGTGAAGTTTGTTTGATCAATCTCCTGTATGGCTGGTTGTGAAGTTTGTTTGTCCTGTCTCCTGTATGGCTGGTTGTGAAGTTTGTTTGTTCTATCTCCTGTATGGCTGGTTGTGAAGTTTGTTTGTCCTATCTCCTGTATGGCTGGTTGTGAAGTTTGTTTAATCTATCTCCTGTATGGCTGGTTGTGAAGTTTGTTTGTCCTGTCTCCTGTATGGCTGGTTGTGAAGTTTTTTTGTCCTATCTCCTGTATGGCTGGTTGTGAAGTTTGTTTGTCCTATCTCCTGTATGGCTGGTTGTGAAGTTTGTTTGACCTATCTCCTGTATGGCTGGTTGTGAAGTTTGTTTGACCTATCTCCTGTATGGCTGGTTGTGAAGTTTGTTTGATCTATCTCCTGTATGGCTGGTTGTGAAGTTTGTTTGTCCTATCTCCTATATGGCTGGTTGTGAAGTTTGTAAGATCTATCTCCTGTATGGCTGGTTGTGAAGTTTGTTTGTCCTATCTCCTGTATGGCTGGTTGTGAAGTTTGTTTGTCCTATCTCCTGTATGGCTGGTTGTGAAGTTTGTTGGACCTATCTCCTGTATAGCTGGTTGTGAAGTTTGTTTGTCCTATCGCCTGTATGGCTGGTTGTAAAATTTGTTTGTCCTATCTCCTGTATGTCTGGTTGTGAAGTTTGTTTGACCTATCTCCTGTATAGCTGGTTGTGAAGTTTGTTTGTCCTATCCTGTATGGCTGGTTGTGAAGTGTGTTTGTCCTATCTCCTGTATGGCTGGTTGTGAAATTTGTTTGTCCTATCTCCTGTATGGCTGGTTGTGAAGTTTGTTTGATCTATCTCCTGTATGGCTGGTTGTGAAGTTTGTTTGTCCTATCTCCTGTATGGCTGGTTGTGAAGTTTGTTTGATCTATCTCCTGTATGGCTGGTTGTGAAGTTTGTTTGATCTATCTCCTGTATGGCTGATTGTGAACTTTGTTTGTCCTATCTCCTGTATGGCTGGTTGTGAAGTTTCTTTGTCCTATCTCCTGTATGGCTGGTTGTGACGTTTGTTTGTCCTATCTCCTGTATGGCTGGCTGGTTGTAAAGTTTGTTTGAAATATCTCGTGTATGGCTGGTTGTGAAGCTTGTTTGTCCTATCTCCTGCATGGCTGGTTGTGAAGTTTGTTTGATCTATCTCCTGTATGGCTGGTTGTGAAGTTTGTTTGACCTATCTCCTGTATGGCTGGTTGTGAAGTTTGTTTGTCCTATTTCCTGTATAGCTGGTTGTGAAGTTTGTTTGTCCTATCTCCTGTATGGCTGGCTGGTTGAAAAGTTTGTTTGAAATATCTCCTATATGGCTGGTTGTGAAGCTTGTTTGTCCTATCTCCTGCATGGCTGGTTGTGAAGTTTGTTTGATCTATCTCCTGTATGGCTGGTTGTGAAGTTCGTTTGATCTATCTCCTGTATGGCTGGTTGTGAAGTTTGTTTGTCCTATCTCCTGTTTGGCTGGTTGTGAAGTTTGTTTGTCCTATCTCCTGTATGGCTGGTTGTGAAGTTTGTTTGTCCTATCTACTGTATGGCTGGTTGTGAAGTTTGTTTGTCCTATCTCCTGTTTGGCTGGTTGTGAAGTTTTTTTTGTCCTATCTCCTGTTTGGCTGGTTGTGAAGTTTTTTTGTCCTATCTCCTGTATGGCTGGATGTGAAGTTTGTTTGTCCTATCTCCTGTATGGCTGGTTGTGAAGCTTGGTTCTTTCTGAAGTTTGACCCAACTCCACTATGGCTGGTTGTACAGTATGTTTTACTCAACTCCTGTATGGCTGGTTGTAAACATTGTTTGAACCAACTCCTGATTGGCTGCTTCTGAAGTTTTGATGTTTACCCATCTCCTCTAGAATAGAAATAGGAAAGTAGACCAGATGAATCAAACCTTATTAAAAAAATATTAAATAAGGAGAAGTGAGGAAAAAGACACAAGTTTATGGGAACTAGGATATCTGACCGCTTTGTCTACCCCTGCAATAAAGCGGTGTTTTTTTCTTTTCTTTTGGCCATCAAATCAAGATGTCTGCAAACTGCGTCCACAATAATATGTCTGTTAGTCATACATTATTTTCCTTATATACATCAATTTGTTGGCAAGATATTAGTGTCTTTA
This sequence comes from Cyrtodaria siliqua, assembly GCA_037043455.1. Classification (NCBI taxonomy): domain Eukaryota; kingdom Metazoa; phylum Mollusca; class Bivalvia; order Adapedonta; family Hiatellidae; genus Cyrtodaria; species Cyrtodaria siliqua. The sequence continues at coordinate 30,258 of JAWPHD010019637.1, read as the reverse complement.
AAAGCAATAGGCACTTAAAATTTTGGCTCTAGTGGGCAAAGTCTTATTGTGTTTTAGATAGGATGCACATAATACAGGGATTAAAGTCCCTCTGCCATAATAGCACAATATATTCACCTTGTAGAGGATGCAATACTTGCTGCTGTTTTGAGAACTCAACAAATTTGGTGTACAATTTGTATTTATTATTGTTAATAAATTTTAAGTTGTTTATAGGATTTTTTATGGCCCTGCCGTTCGGAGGATGGTGGAAGGGCATTTAGTGATGTCCGTGCGTCAGTCCAAGCACACGTTCACTACTTTAAGTGGTAGGAGGTGTGGCTTAACACAAAATAATTTAATAGTTTTTACCTTTACCATTTTAGCCTATTGTTTGTATATATGCGGTCATTCCTTTGGTCTTAAACAAAGGAAAAAATGCTTAAGGTACCATGAGCACAATGTCTAGGCCAAGTTTGATAATCAGCCCCTGAGCCTCAGTATTTTCAGATTGATGCCCCTTGGAATAGAAAAAAATCACAATATTAATGTAATGCGACAGACAATTTCTGTATTAATGTATTGATGTATTGATGTAGTTGATGACATTGGATTAGGTTAAGCCGGAGTCGCAGTATTTTCTCTGGAGAAGCTGCTCTAAGGAAGGTCGAGTGATTGGCCATAAACCCCAATTTAACCAGTCAACGGACAGATGAATAAAAAAAAAAGCCAATTCGTTGATGGGCAGATTAACTTCATCGTGAAAGCAGCTTAGTTAGACACTTGGCTGATTAAACTGTTCTTTCTTGGCACAATATAAAACACCATTTTGTATTTGATGAAATTGACATGCGTCAGTGTAAAGAAAAACAGGCTCGACGATCAGTAGCAAAAAATTTAAAAACTAATACTATCTTTCTTAACATTTAGTTTTAACACAGTTTGGCAGTAAATTTGTATACGCCTGTAGGGACGTATTAAGTCCGTACATCTACCTGTCCGTTAACTTGAACCTGAGACTTGATAAGGGCTGATAACTTTCACAGTGTAAGGTCTACAACAATGTTTGTTTGTTTGTTTGTTTGTATGGTGTTTTGCGTCATTTTCAACACCTAAGGTTGAATAAGGATGATCCAAGGAATACATATGATAAAGGCCCATAACTCTCTGGTCCATGTATTCTTTGAATAGGCCCCTTCAGGGCTCCAAGAAAATTAAAATTTGGGACTAGCCCAGGGCAAGTAGATTTGAAAAGTCCACTTGCCCTGACTGAAAACTCACTTGCCCTGATTTTTTTTAACTTGCCCCGAAATTGTTATTACCTGCCGGTATATAATTTTTGTTGATATTGAATGTTTTGCTTTTTTACTTTGTTTTATTTATAATTAATTAATTAATAATACACATTTGAAAAGAATCAAACAATAAGGTTCTAATTTCCTATATTTTCCTTTTATTTTTGTTATAACTTAAACAATATTATTTTCTTTTACTGCATTTGTGAATAAGCGTTCATTGTTAAGCATTTTGATGATACACTAGACTTGCTAAACATGAACTAAAAATAGAAAAAGATTTTACAGCAATTAACCGAAAATAAGAACATTAAAACGAAATCACCGTTCAAACTGTTAATATTTGAGTGATCTTTCTTCTTCTGTCCAACGTGACAAATTTGCGTGACCACTCAATGTCAATATAATAGCTGTAATGCGATTGGTTCAAATCATTTAATCAACCAATGACATGCGTACTTTCAAATTGATGAACTTTAATGAAGGGAGATAATTTTCTACAAATAGGGCTTCAATTACAACTATGAAGTTGGATTTTAGTTAGAAAAGTTTGATCTTGTCCCGAGATTTTTTTAGACTAGCCCGACGGGCAACCATTTTTTGAAAGAGAGACTAGCCCGGATTCAGATTGGACTAGCCCTGGGCGTTGGGCTATCCTATTCTAAAGGTTAAATTGGAACTTAACTTTGCCTTTTACAAGTGATGGTGACTAATAACTTTCAAAGTATTATAAGGTGTACAACAATGAAACTGTACACATCTTCAAAATGGTCCAATGAATACATATTATAAAGGACGGTAATTTTCGGATTCATATTTTTTTTATTATTTTCCTTTGAAAAAGTTTACACTGGAACTTAACATTGCCAATGATAGGTGTATCCTCTAGGCGGTGATCTTGTTTATATGTCCATTTGTAAAACATTGTATGTTATGATACAATGTTGTCTGTATATCCCAGTCTGCCCGTCTGTAACTAACAACTCTGCGTGATAACTTCAAAAAACACTTCAGAAGTATAACACCCACCTAAAGAATTGAATGTTGTTTAACGGCTCATCAACACAGTATAGGTTAGTTTTATTGCCCTTGGTGAGAGGAAGAGCCCTATTGCTTTTGGGGTCAGTCGGTCAAAGGTCAAGGTCGCCAATACTTCATATGCAGTGTTCTCCCCAGGCCATTAAGGCATGTCGCATTTAACATGCCTTCGCAGCCAAAATGCTTTTGCAACATGCCTTAATTGTGGAGGACATGTAATACAGTCATTATTAATTCATTTATTTTTATCTTGAATAAGTTTATACCACAATATTTAGTATCTCTAGCCTATTTCTTTCATAAATCCTGTGTCTTTTTGACAAAATACCTTAAAATATAGGGGTTTGGTACACTGATACACCCTAAACCATATTTTCTGAGATATAATCGACATGCCTTCAAACATTTCTGGGGAGAACACTGAAATGGATATATGCATTCCGCATAATAACTAAAAGTATAACAAGCACTCTGATGAACATGGTCAGACCACGGACTCTGGAAAACAGGAAAAATGGCCCAAAAAAATCCCTGCAGGGAAAAACAAGGGAATTTGGAAATGGTGCAAAAATCAGGGAAATTGATTTCTGCACTACCTTACACAAAGCAATAACTACATGTAATTTGCACATGTAATTGACACAAAATGATTTTTTTTTTCTTCATTAAAATGATTTCCATATTAATACATCTATTACAAACATTTTAAATGGAATTCAGTTGTATAGAAGAAAGAAACATTAAAACATCCAGAAAACAAGCTGTATATGTAATGTTTGGTGGTGAGGGTACACCTATAAGAGAGGGATGGAGGTGGTAGTTTATGTTAATCAGGGAAATTCAATGCTGGAAACTTCATAGGTACATTGCCCTTGGTGAGAAGAGGAACTATATTGCTTTTCGGATCTGTAGGTCAAACAATCAGGTCACATTTACCTGACAAGACCTAATCTTCCTAACAAAAGCACTTTTCAAGCTCCAACTTGCAAACTTTCAGACCAGCGATCTTGAAACTTTATACAAATAGTACCCATGGCACACCAATGACCTGTATTAATATTTTGATGAGTAGGTCAAAGGTCACGTCACCTTTTATGCCCCCGAAGGGAGGCATATAGTAATTGCACCGTTCATCCGTTTGTTCATTCGTTCATCTTTCCGTCCGAAACAATCATGTGTCAGCCATAACTTTAAAAGATTTATAAAACTTCACTCAGATGTTAAAGCTACACAGTCCCTATTTTAAATGGTAATAACTCATGAATATGAATGAGTCACGTGTGAAGTAGTTTCAAATTGACGAACACCCCAAAAGTCGGTATACAAGCAGAAATTGATGCGTAAAATTTCACATTTTTATTTAGCCTCAAATCAGGTAACATTGATAAATATACGGCTTCAGAATGTGATAAAAAAAACAGTTGCCCGGAACGGGATTTGAACCACAGCCTTGCCCAAGTAAGTTTTGAAGGATGTACGCTGAACACTAGACCACGCCTATTTATTGGTATGTTGTAGCATTTTTAACACTAAACAGGCATTACGTAATAACAAGCGCGCACACAAACTCATCAAGCGCTAAATAAGTCGAGATTTGGTTTGTTTTGAGGCGAAGTATTAGTTTCATATTGATAACATACAGTATTACACCAGGCAATGTTATTTACACATGCGACAAGATGACTACATATTTATTGATCCATCTTGTGTTACGTTCAAAAAAACCGTTTTAGTTATTTTGCTTCATAATAAATGGTAGTATACTATTTTCTCAAGTAGCATTATAGTTCAGTCTCAGTTCAGACTTGAAATCAGAAGGTCGTGTGTTCGAGCCCCGAAACAGGCTAACTTTTTCTCTGTAAAAATTAATGTTACCTACATGTATGTGTAGGTACGATGTGCACTTGTCGATGTAGATACAGTAAATACTTTCTGCGCTATATTTGCTCGCTTAAATACCCGATTTTGACACCCTCATGAAAATATAGTGTCTGAATATTGGCTGAACCACTGTCTGAAATTTAACTGAACATTGTCTGATTCTTGGCTGAACGGACGTTATTTGGCGTTATTTGGCCTTGTCTGAATATTTACTTAAATTGGAACGAATCCAGACAAAATTCAGACTCAAAAGTGTCTGAAGTCTGAATCTCTCAGAACATTTTAAGAAAGATTCAGAAAATGGTTCAGACACTATTCAGACTTTTATTCTGAAATTTAACTGAACATTGTCTGATTCTTGGCTGAACGGTCGTTATCTGGCCTCGTCTGAATATTTACTTAAATTGGAACGAATTCAGACAAAATTCAGACTGAAAATCGTCTGAATCTTCAGGGTTTATTCAGACAAAATTCAGACTCAAAAGTGTCTGAAGTCTGAATCTCTCAGAACATTTTAAGAAAGATTCAGAAAATGGTTCAGACACTATTCAGACTTTTATTCTGAAATTTAACTGAACATTGTCTGATTCTTGGCTGAACGGTCGTTATCTGGCCTCGTCTGAATATTTACTTAAATTGGAACGAATTCAGACAAAATTCAGACTGAAAATCGTCTGAATCTTCAGGGTTTATTCAGACAAAATTCAGACTCAAAAGTGTCTGAAGTCTGAATCTCTCAGAACATTTTAAGAAAGATTCAGAAAATGGTTCAGACACTATTCTGAAATTTAACTGAACATTGTCTGATTCTTGGCTGAACGGTCGTTACTTGGCCTCGTCTGAATATTTACTTAAATTGGAACGAATCCAGACAAAATTCAGACTAATATCGTCTGAATCTTCAGGGTTTATTCAGACAAAATTCTGACTCAAAAGTGTCTGAAGTCTGAATCTTTCAGAACACTTTAAGAAAGATTCAGAAAATTGGTTCAGATATTTATTCTGAAAAGTTGCTTAAACCACTGTCTGAAATTTAACTGAACATTGTCTGAACGGACAATATTTGGCGTCATTTGGCTTTGTCTGAATATTTACTTAAATTGGAACGAATCCAGACAAAATTCAGATTGAAAATTGTCTGAATTTTCAGGGTTTATTCAGACAAAATTCAGACTCAAAAGTGTCTGAATCTCTCAGAACATTTTAAGAAAGATTCAGAAAATGGTGCAGACACTATTCAGATAAGATTAGAATTATGACAGACAAGAATGATCACAATAGCTCACATGTGAGCCTTTGACCAAGATGAGCTAAAAATATAACAATTTAAGTGATAAAACTGTCAACATCTTTGTTAATAATTTGTCAGACATATCTTTGCCAGAAAAGTGTCCATGGGTCACGAATGCCCCCTCTGAAAACAATCAGAGTAAAACAGAAAATTGGACAAAAAAGGGTTAATGTTACTCCGGTAATACTGGGTCAATTTTGATGCCGAATCCATATGCACATCTTGAAAAAAGGGCCATAATGCAGGTAATATCGGGTAGATTTAAATGCTGAAAGGATATACACATTTTGACATCCTAATTTAGTATCCTGTAAACTTTCAAAACAAACAAAATGTGGGAGGAGATAGACACGGTCACACCAAATATATTTTTAAGTAAAATTTGACCAAAAAAAAAGGGCTGCAACTCACTGCCCCTGCGAATGGATTAGGAGCCATTGGCTATTTTGGCTACTGCTAGCGTTAACCTAGACAGTTCCCTGGTGAAAATATTCCTGTGGAATTCCAATGGATGTCCATTAGAATAATCTAGCGGAATTGCTCTGGAATTCCACTGGAAATACCACTGGAATTCCAGAGCAATTCCACTTGATCTTTCCACTGGAATACCACTGGAAATAATACCAGTGGAATTCCACTGGATATCAGAGCAATTCCACTAGATTATTTCCAGTGGAATACTAGTGATATTTCCACTGGAATAATCTAATGGAATAGCCCTGATATCCAGTGGTATACCATATATGTTTACATACCCGGTTTGACTATGGGATTCGATAACATTTAGGACAATTTAAATTGGAGGACAGACAGCAGACAACGCCCTATCGAATAAGCTCATGCAATAATCTCTGGCCTGTGGCCACTAGAGCTATATATAGCTAATTAAATATAACTTCTTTTTTAAATGAGGTATACATTTAAATTTATTAAATTCTGACATGTGGTAAAAACAGCAGTCCCATGACCGTATAGCGTCTCCACACAATCCACACAATCTTCCTTGGTGATTAGTTTGGTATAGGGCCAGGTTTTTTTCTTGGATCTATGCACTGCAATAGCTCGTCCCGCCCCATGTGCACGTATGTCTTTTTTGGCCTCTCCAAGAAATTGAAATCTGAAAATAAGTTTTTCATAAAATATTGACAGCATGTGTTTTACAAGTATGATCTGCTGCCTTAAATATAGCTTTAAATTGTTTTTAAGAAAACCTTTATAAAGTTGTTTTTTTCCAAGATTAAGAGCTAGACCCTTTTGTGTGTAACTGGTGCAAGTGTCTTCAGCGAAATGATGCAATAGGGCGAGTGTTCAGGGCCATTTTACCATCATGTTTTGTATGTGCTTTCAACTTAACACTTTTTGAAGCTGCAGTGTTTAGTGTTTTTGTTTGAACTATGGAGGGCTGGCGTGGCGCAGTCGGTAGCGCGGCGGATTTGTAACCGGAGGCCCCGGGTTCAATCCTCCGTGGTGCCACTGAGTTCCGTCGGTGTGTTCTTGGGCAAGACACTTTCCCTTAGCCCCGTCCGTCGGATGGGGACGTAAACCGGGCGGTCCCGTGTATCGGTCTATCCTCCGAGCACGTTAAAGAACCATAGGAATCTATTTGATAATAATAGTAGGGCAAGTTCCCGGATTCCTATGTATCCTTCCCCTCTCTCTGGGGCGGCTCTAAATAACCTATACTGTGTTGATGAGCCGTTAAACAACATTCAATTGTTTGAACTATAAATACATAATCTTGGGTAAGTACATGTTTCAGTAACTTGATTCTTCTGACAGCAAGCATTTATAAGTTACATTTTTTTTTTTAAACCAATACCAATTTTTTTAATAGAAAACAATTATTATACCTTCATACTTTGGTCAGGTAGAAGGTACAAAGACCTGAGAAGTATTCTGGTCCATGGTTTTATCTTTCTGCGTCTTCATTTTTGCAGCATTCTTGTTTAGCTTTTCCAGCCTATCGAAATATAAATGCAACCAAAATGTAGAAATCAAAATAAAATGTAAAAAGGCCGAGTTGAACGTCATCAGCAAAATGACATGCATATTTTGAAACTGTATCAAATCATTTTCTTTAAAATCCTGATTAATATATGATTATATGAATAATAAACTTCTTTGTTTTACAAGATATCTCATTCAGAATCTGTTTTGCTTTGACTATAAACGGCCAACCGGAAGCCGCTGTGAAAGTAACGACCGGAAGCCGGTCTACATTTCAAAACTCAACTTCTCAAGTCGCAGTTCCAAAATCCATTAGATTTTATGCTTGTTAACCAAACACTTTACACAAATTGTTTCATTCATAAGAGTATGCATTTAATTGTAACGAGCTGTTTTCCATCGTTAAAAATGTCTGCAAATTTACGATCGCCGTACATTCGCGAAAACTGATGACGTTATATTCAGCATACGATTTCCTACATTTTAAAAAGTAATTGATGCGTTCGTGTTTCGTGGAAGAATATATATCTACTTATTAACTTGTTTATATGCATGACATATGATTAGTGTATGTTCCAAAATACTTACGGCTGTTGTTTTTTCTGCTTTCGCGGTCATGAGAGTCGGTCTTGCAGCGTTCTTTTTGAAACTGTGACGTCACGTAATTTTCACACGTCGTTATAACCGTTATAATTCCGTTCATGCGGGTGGCGTTCTATTGAATAAAACTCGCTGTTTCTAGATATATTGACCTGAATCACCAATAATAGCATGTGTTTTCCACATCAAACAATATCATTAAATCATTTTAATTTCTCGCTCAATATCAGTTTAAAAGGGACACACGGAAAGCTTGATATCTTTTTCATTTTCCGAAGTTTTATTTATTTAGCGCTTTCCTTTAAATATCAAGCGCGGTGCTTATATTTTGCTTATTGTCACAGAGCCCCTCTATCGGTGTCACTCGCCAGATAGTGTGAAATACACCTCCACAAATAACAAGTTTTTGACTGTCATTTCTCGCTTCTGAGAAGTCAAGTCGGCGACCTAAGGTCATATTTGCGGCCCTGGAATGTTATGTGAGAAAATGCGAACTCAAAGCACTCGTTTATTAATGCGATTATATGAGGTATTCAGTGTATTTCATTGATAAAGTATGAAATTAAACGTAAATGGATGCGCATCTTCCTCAAAAGCGTTACAAAATTAGCGATATGCTTCTTTTTCCCCAAACAATCGTAAATCATAATAATGAGCGGCCCTGGATTATTTTTCGAGAAAATGCGAATTTTTTAATACACTCGAAGAACTCGTTTATTAATGCGACTGGATGAGGTATTCAGTGTATTTCATTTGTAAAGAATGAAATTAAACATATATATGGATGTGCGTCTTTCCCAAAAAAGCGTTACAAACTTAGCGATATGCTTCTTTTTTCATATGTCACCGGTTTTCGCGATTTCAAAAAAGGTAAAGATATTTATATTTCTGAATGTTTAATTGATATACAGGCCTAACACTACTGCATACATGTTCAAACATACACTAAGTGGACTTAAATGTTGGGCAAGACAATTGCCTTTTGAAAATATGCTTGCTCTGAGGCTGAGAAAGTGGATTTTAAAAATATTTCCAAAAATACATTTTTGAAACGGTCAATAGCATTGAGAGTGCCTTCTGATTAAAATAAGGCATAATTCATTTTACAACTAAAACCATCTCCGAGCAGATGGTGTATCTTAGAATTATATAAAAAAAAAAAAGGAAAGGTGGGGAATAGACTCCTGCTGACCACCCTTCGAAATCCAAAAACGTGCTGTCTGTGTCAGCGCCTGAAAAAAATCCTGGGGTGAACCCTGGCTGAGCTGTTTGTTGAGGTCAGGGCTGGATGACTTAAAACTATGGTCACCAGCTCAACCATGGTCATTAAGATTATCAAAGATTGCCAATGGCAACCATGTTTAATGTCGACACAGTTCTGGAAGGAATAATGTAATCTTTTTTCATTCCATGTAATCACATAAAGGATGTCAATATAATAACCTTTAATTTGCACATAAATTGATATAGATTTGTTTAATGAAGATGAAGTCTGAACATTTCAGAACATTTCAGACTTTTCGTCTGAACATATCAGACTTACGGTGGAAGTCTGAACATTTCAGACTTTAGGTGGCTCATTTATTCAAATTTTAAGTCTGGACAGTTTTGACAGTTCCGATTCATTTTTCAACCGAAGTAAAAATTTCAAGAAAGCAAAAAAAGGTTTTCTAATTATAGATAAAGTAAAATTTATATATATACAATCATGGATATTTTTTTATTTTTGAAGTCTGAACATTTCAGACCTTCAGATGTTTCTTTACCTTAACACAGACAGATTCAGACTTTACTTTTATATAAAATATCTAAGTCTGAAGAGTTCAGAAAGTGTTCAGTTTATATTCAGAAGATGTATAATTTGAAATTGTCTGAATCACTTGTGAATAGTTCTGAATCATTTTCTGAACTGTTCAGAAAGTGTTCAGTTCATATTCAGAATATGTATAATCTGAAATTGTCTGAATCACTTGTGAATATTTCTGAATCATTTTCTGAACTGTTCAGAAAGGGTTCAGTTCATATTCAGAATATGTATAATCTGAAATTGTCTGAATCACATCTGAAGAGTTCTGAATTTTTTCTGAACTGTTCAGATGCTGTTCTGCCATGTTCAACAATTGTTCAGACAATTATCAGAACAGTGATTTTATGTTCAGCCAAAATTCAGATGGCAATTTTGTGTACAGACAGATTCAGACAGTGCTCAGACAGGATTCAGAAAGTTTCAGACAAAATTCAGAAATTATGTTTCATGAGGGCATGAACTTGTGAACATGAAGTTACAAATAAAGACACGCCTACAAAGGAGAAATCAATTGATACAGAGATTTTATAGCTTTAACCACTATGAAAAGGTGTGTGACAGTGTCCTGTGCCAGAAACGGATCTACCTCAAAGGTCAAGGTCACACTTGGAGGTCAAAGGTCAAATGAATAAAAAATTTTGTCCGAAACTAAATTTTCGGGGGCATTTGTCACTTATGGTGACATTTCTTGTCCTTTACATGATGATCAACTCATAGCAAACCACTCAATGTGATAATTGAAATGTACATTTTCTGAAATAAATTTTCAAATGTATAAAAAAGAAAAACTTTAATACAGCTACATGTATACTATAGCTTGATATGGTCTTGAAGCATTTTATTTTGCTGAATCTGGCCTGAGACGTAGTTATGAGAGATTGAAGATCCTAGGGCTATTGATCAGTGTTATGAAAATATGCATCTCATTGTCAGTTGTTTTCAAAGGAAATTTTATGTTGTGATGAAGATAATATTATTATGCTAATATGGACCATAAAGATTTCACTTTAAAAGAGCTGCAAATTTAGACCGAAATAAATGGACTTTGATTGAAATGCATGTAGCTTCGCTATAAGATAAAGGCAATTTTTAAAATAGTTATTTTTAGCTCATCTGTTTCAAAGTTTTAATTGAAGTATTGTGATAATTGTTTGTCTCTTCAGTTTATTAAACAACTACAACTACGGTACTTCTCAAATAAAAAGAAGGTATCTGATTTTTACCAAACTTCCGAAGTCGATTTACCATACAGTATGTCTTACATTCATTACGATGTCTTAGATAGTAAACTATCTTTTTGGTCCTAACTGAAATTGTACTTCTAACGAATTTCAGTGGCTAAAAAAGGAGACTAATAAAGAAAAGTGTGTGACATAACTGATACCGGATCTTTAGTATTTACTGATCAGAATGACATAAAAGCTGACCTAGTTAAAACTTAGGATGATGAGGGTTGTCAGAGGCCATTCGTTTTTGGTAAAACAGACTTGTACAAGAAAATCTTGTGATAACTCAGCAATAAACTGTACTTCATGAACAGTTCCAGGAACTTTCGTGATGATGACTTCTGACCGGTCCAAGTCCGTAACCCCGTCTTCACCACTCTTTATGGTGTGTATTATCCTGGGCCCGGTTTTATGAAACAACTTACGACACTTTTGATAGTATGTTAATTTCTAAAATTCTTTACTTTGATTTACAGTTCACAAATGAACGCGATTTCATTTAATTTTCTTATAGATTTGATATTTCTGCACATAATGCACACATAATTATCTACATTGAATTCTTAGGTGCAAAAATTTATGTGAAGTTTTAAAATTTGAGACTTATCGTAAAATGTTTAATAAAACGGGGCCCAGTTTATTGACTATTTAACTGTCTCTTTTGATTTAGTTTGTGGTGGACCTATGGTGCCATTGTGTTTGGGTGCTTGGGTTTCTTCAATTTGGCTCTTACTAAAATTAATTTCCTGTGAAATCCAAGATGGCCTCCATGGCTAAAAATAGACTAAAATAATAATGATGTGATCACTACTTGCGAAACAGTCCTAAGAATCATTAGAAAACTAAGAGTTGGTCGGCTATACAGAGATTGAACCTAAGTTCCTAGTTCCAGGGCATGTTACGGGTCAGATCACCATCCATGTAAAGAATCACTCTGTGTCTGTGTAGTACCAAGGTTTATTGTCCTGATGAAAAAGGTGTGGACTTTACAACTGTTTTTCTTTAGGCAATCCAGGCCTATGGTTGGGTGATTTCCATTTTGTCCGTCTGTCCATCCATCTGTCTTTTGACGTTTTGTTTAAAGTTTTTGTTTTTCCTCTTTTCTCAAAAACTAATTGTCCGAAAGCTTTGGAACTTGGCACACTTATTCATTATCATAACAACATGCTATATGACAAGAACCGTAACTCTGTCTTGTATTTTACCTGAATTATCTCTCTTTTTATACCCGCGCTAAACGAAGTTTAGGGGGTATACTGGTTTCACCCTGTCCGTCTCTCCGTCTGTCTTTCTGTCTGTAGACGCATCCTTGTCCGCTCATAACTCCTCTCCCCCTGAAGCAAATCTCATGAAACTTCATAGGTGAACTGCCTGTGGTGAGAGGATGACCCCTATTGATTTTGAGGTCAGTAGGTCAAAGGCAAGGTCACCAGGCCCCGATAATGAAAAACCTTGTCCGCTCCATAACTCCTTCGCCCTGAAGCAAATCTCATGACACTTCATATGTGAACTGGCTGTGGTGAGAGGATGACCCCTATTGATTTTGAGGTCAGTAGCAGGGCCTCCTCTGGCCGAATTTTTTCTTACGCCATCACTTGCGCCAAATGAAAAAAGTTGGCGCCAAATTGGAGAAGTTGGAGCCAAATGGCACCAGTTCACTCAACATATGTTTTCCTGGTTTTTATGTATGTTTTTATGTGTTTGTTAGTAGAGCATCCTACGCTATATAAATGCGGTAGGGAATTGATCAATTAGTAATATGCGAATTATTCATTGAAAATGATATTGTCACACATATTTTTTATTGTAAAACATGTAATTGTATATTGCAAATATCATTTTAAATCATTATTTTAAATGGTATTAATAGACATGATAGATGCTGATAGTATACATATTTTAAATTAAAAACAAAAAGCAATAGAACAGATTATGTATTTTGTTTTTTCATTTACGTTTAGAAGCCATTTTAAGAATTGGCAATGTTACAGAATCAAATTGTATTTCTTAAATTGGCCTCCTAGCAATTAAAACAAGTAAACCCTAATTATATTGTCATTCACATTCATAGTTTTCTTCTAAATATAACTTATAATTACTAGCAACACCTTTAATCATCCACAGCCAAAAATTTTATTGACTTTCTCATATTCGATTTGTCAACAAAGAAACTGGGGCAAAGAGACATCCATGTTGTTATTTAAAAAGTAAAGAAAAGAAATTGCAGTTATATGAAGTCATCCCTTTATGACTTCAATCAGCTGTCAATTATCTGCTCAAGTGTCATAAAGTTTGATAAACTTTCTTAATCAAAAACAGACCGTGTTTGTTAATTCAAGGTTCAGTCAATCAGTGTGTGTGTGTGTGTGTGTGTGTGTGTGTGGTGTCAACTGTTTTTTGTGTACTGTGAGCCTGCTTACAGCATAGAACATATATGAAGTTTGGCTTTTCAGCTTTTTTTTGGATGTCGCCAAACACTTTTGCCAAAGTTCGAAATTTAGAGCCATTTTCATTTTTCTTTCTCATTTGGCTCCATTGGCGATGCCCAGAGGAGGCCCTGAGTAGGTCAAAGGTCAAGGTCACCGGGACCCGATAATGAAAATCCTTGTCCGCACCATAACTCCTCTGCCCCTGAAGCATATCTCATAAAACTTCATAGGTGAACTGCCTGTGATGAGATGATGACTCCTATTGATTTTGAGATCAGTAGGTCAAAGGTCAAGGTCACTGGGAGCCGATAATGAAAAACATTGTCCACTCTATAACTCCTCTAACCCTGAAGCAAATCTCATAAAACTTCGTAGGTAAACTGCCTGTGGTGAGATGACAACACTTATGATTTTGAAGTCAGTAGGTCAAAGGTCAAGGTCACCGGCATCCGAAAATGAAAAACCTTGTCTGCTCCATAACTCCTTTTTCCCCTGAAGCAAATCTCATGAAACTTCATAGGTGAACTTTCTGTGGTGAGAGGATGACCCCTATTGATTTTGAGGTCAGTAGGTCAAGGTCACTGGGACTCAATAATGAAAAATCTTGTCCGCTCCATAGCTTCTCTACTCCTGAAGCAGGTCTTATGAAACTTAATAGGTCGACTGCCTGTGATAATGACCCCAATAGTTGGTTTCGAGGTCAGTAGGTCAAAGGTCATATTCCAGAAAGCTTTGAAACTTAACAAATATGTTCATCATCTTTACACAGCCATACATGGAACCATAACTCTGTCATGCATTTTACTACAATTATCCCCCTTTTCCACTTAGATTTTTTGGCTAAAATTTTAAATGTACAGTCCTATTCCAAAAACCAATTGACAGAAAACTTTGAAACTTGGCATGTTATGTTTATCATCATTACACAACAATTAGTGACAAGTACCATGACTCTGTCTGCATCTTATCAGAATTCACCCCCTTTTCCACTTCGACTTTTGGTCAAACTTTTGAATGTACAGTCAAATTCCAAAAACCTATTGACAAAAAACTTTGAAACTTTGCATATATGTTTCATCATCTGTGTCACAAGCACCATAACTCTCATGCCTTTTACCAAATCTTTTCCCCTTTTCATTTTAGATTTTTGCGATAAAAATTAGCCTTCGCAATCAGGCGTTCGCTCCAGTAGTTTGCACCAATGTGCTTCTTGTTTTGTTTTTCTATTTTTTTTCAATAATAATTATTATGTGGTTACTAAATCAAGTGGAGCGTCTTGTGACATCTTGTTAAATTACCACTCATGTCAGAGGACTGAAATCCTTAAAATGGAGTCGAGAGTCAATGATTGATTTTTAGGAGCAGTTCCGGATAGCTGCTGGGAAATCATTATGGGTCCCAAGTCACGAGGAGGCTGTCGCTAGCACTCATAGGCAGGAATATTTATTGTCACTTAAGTATAATATATCATTTAGTTCTACTCAAAGGCCACAGCACAGCTAACAGGTGGAAACATTGTTTATGACATGGGACAGACTCTGTCATACCCAGGATTCCATCAGTCATGCTCTTACTTTTCCATGTGATGTTTGTTTGTAGTGATAAATGTACAGGTGTTCTTAGTGATGGATTCAATGTACAACATTTTACTGCAGCAGATGTACAGCATAAATTACTTAGAATCATTATTTCTTTATAGAGGAGTTTAAGTATTATTATTTGATGGATAATATTGGATTTTACTTGTCATACTCGGATGTTTATTTGTTGTGATAAATGTACATACGCAGGTTTGCAAGGTGATGAATATAGTGATGTGAACCTATAACATTGCACTGCAGGAGATTAACATCATAACTTATTCAGAATCATTTATTTCTTTATAGAGGGTTTTTAATATTATTTTTGATAGATAATTATTGGATATAAATCGTCATACGCAGGTGTTCATAGTGATGAATGCACAACATTGAACTGTAGCAGATGTACATTCAGGGGCATACCTGGAGTGTTTTTGGGTATTCGCACGGGAATGATGTGGGAGGGGAAAAATTGAACCCAAAATAAGTAGTTTTGAGCGACTTAGAAAATTATTTTGAAGGTATTCTAGTTCTTCAGTCATTCTTTTTTCTTTGATTTATTGAATATTTACACCCCTCACCATAACCCCTCTTCGGCTTCACTTTTTATTGCATTTTTCGCATTTTTAGCTTTTTCATTTTCCGACACCCAAGTCTGAATTATACGCACGACGGGCGTATAGGAGTATGCCCAGGTACGCCCCTGACATTTAATCAAAACCATTAATTTCTTTATAGATATTTTTCCTATCATTATTTGGAAACCCAGTCTGATGAATAGTATTGAATAAACTTAGTGAAGTGTGAGATTATAAGAATCTGTCATGGGTATCCGGTGAAGATAGGGAATTCAATCCCGAGGTATAAGTGTTTTTATCGGAACCGAGGCTCTGCCTAGGTTCCGATTAAAACACCTATACCGAGGGTTGAAATTCCCTATCTGAACCGAATACCCATGATAGATTCTTTTTCTTGCATTTCAGAGACATGTTGTGCGTTGACGCCGCCAGCTACTAACGTTTTGCATGTTTTTCTGCATACCGGATGTTGGCACGCGTGAATTTTATTTTGACCCTAGGGTGAGATGGAAATATCTAGCCCCGGTAAAATGATGGATATCCTTGTCCGGTATGCAAGAAATTGTCATATTCATGTTTTTCAAGTCTACTTTCACTTTAGCAGCTGGTAGTGGTGATTAAAGCTGCGCAGGATGTGTCATATAGGCGCAGTATTTGATATAGGCCATGGATCTGTTGGCTTCAGTATTTTGAAACTGGTCAGTGGTCCGTAGAATTACCATGGGAATTTTTCGGTGCAAATGCTTATACCGGGACATTTTAAACTTTATTTTCACATCATACAATTGAATAAATTTGATAAAACGATGGCAATAATTGACCATTTTGCAGCACAGATTTAGTCTTAACATAACATTAGTATGATTTTTGCTTTAGGAAAAGGCAGAAAAAAAGTGTCTAAATATATAATTTAATTGGATTATATTTGAAAAAGTAATATTTTCTTCTTTTTCTCTTTTTTTTTCTTTTGTAGAGAGATTATGAATTGTTTATTCATGTGGAGATTATTTTGTCATTGATTTGCTGGCAACTCTCTATCTGCTTACTGTTTGTGATTTGATAATATTATATTGAGAACTAGTCTTGGTAAACAGATTACTGACATCGTCTGCTATGCAAATCGTGACAATTTCATTTCTTTCTGCAGGAACTCTTACACTGTGTATCACTTCAGGGTCTGTTACTAATTAGATTTATTCCAAATGGAAATAAGCTTCTCAACACGTTTGACATCATAAAAGTTAGGTGCAGCTGTTTAAGGCACCAAATCACCTTCAGCACTTTCACACTTATCGTCGTTAATTAGTATGATTCATCGATTGTAATCCATGATTAGTCAGTCAGGTAGCCGATAAAGATAATGGATTATGAAATTAAAGAATCTAATTTGTAAAAAAAAGAAGAAAGAATAATTTGATGTTAATTACTATTATTTTAATTAGTATATTCATTAAATATTCCCCGTGTGGTTGCCGAGGTAGAATACAACCACTGCAAATCCCACTAGAGGCAGAGGGGTAGGACCCCTTCATGTTCATTTTGTCAGTTTTTTATCATGCTCATTCAAGGTTTTCTTAATGACACCGCATATGCAAATGTGGAAACATGGCTCCATCGTAAATGGAGTGTCTACAATAGAATTTGCAGAAACTCTGCAGTTCTGCAGGTTAGAAAGTTCTAGGCCAATTCTCCATATTTTATCTAGATGTAAATGGAGGATGAGCCTGGCATGTTCATCCCTGTTTAGCGCCATATAACCTTTCGTGTGTTGGTGCGCCATAAAACCCCAATTCAGTTCATTAGATATGACATAATATCTAGCTAGTCTATTACTAGCTAGTCTATTACTGTGTATTATTACATGCCTACCTAAATATAGCAACACATTTGTTATTAAACATTTTGTATTATGAAGTCTCTCGACTCATTATCGCATTTTGGCCCTCGCACAGAAGGGCCAAAAAGTGATAATGATAATGGCCCTGCCATTTGAAAACGGTGACGTCACCAACGTTAATACTTTTAAAATAGGTGACCGATTTCAATAAACTTTGACTCATTTTCTTATTTATGTTATTTTCAATCCAACGGTACAACTATCACAACCGTTTTCTGAAAAAAAGTTGTTTTTCTGTAGACTTTACTCACCGTAGGTTCCCTCAATATAAACATTCTTAAGATCTCTTTAGATTTTATAACATCAGTCCTGTCAAATAACCCATTGAATTAGCCTATATTTAGGTAGACGTGTAATAAAAAGGTAAATCCATGGCTGCATGAGCAGTGCCTGTCAGTGATAATAGCCCAGAAGTATGATAATGGCCCTCGCCATGTATTAACCTGTAAATAAAGAGAAAAGTTATATTTAGAAAAGTAATATTTGAGAAAAAATATACATTTAGTCATATTCTTAATATCACTTCTTTTAAAAATACTGACTTATAATCGATCACTGTCAGATGATTGATTGTAAATTTTAACTATCGCACTCTTTAATTTTACAATTTTTCTCTTCTTGTCTTAATTAATATGTAAGGCCAAACAAAATAATATGTGTGGTTCAGGTAACACTGGCAAAAAAAAATAAATATATATATATATTTTTTTTTTCTCAATAACGAATTCAATTCTGATAATGAATTTAATATGTTAAATTACTGTACCTCGAGTTTGATTTTTTTGCATTATCAACAAGTTTTTTTTGTTTTTTTTGTTTAAATTTTTGCATAAAACGTTTTAGGTCGGCCCCTTAAAATAGGGTCGGTCAGGTTACCTAAACCACACATATTTTTTTTATGTGGCCTAATCCTATTATGAGTTAATTAATCAGTAATCCTATATGAGTGTGGATCATAATTTTCATGCTTTCAACAGTTGTCAAGCTGCTACAGAACCTCAGAAAAGAACTAGTTGAAGATAGCAATCTAAGATTAATTTCGTGATCGTGATCGAAGCTGTAATGGGATTTTACACTGGTCCAGAATATGATGCTGATTTCAAAATAAGTTATAATTGGGTTTTATTGAGTCAGGTTAATTTGCAAACAGCATGGTTACATAAAAGCTTGTGATTAATAATTTGAAGGTCACGTTATGTCGTCGTAATTGACTGTAGTGCACAGATGCCATATTGACCTGGTGTCAGATTCTGTAATTCCCCTTTATATATCCAGAGCTGTGATGTCATTTTCTTGATAACATGCATTTACCAGATTTTTATTAAGACTTCATTATATTACGCCATAGGATTCTACTTCTAGTTTGATCAATCCGTCTCTACGATAGGATTGTGTGCAAATGTACGAATGTCATACAAAGACAAATGGTGTAATCTGTTTTTAGGATGATTGTAGAGGACTCTAAATTGGTGCGTATTTATGAGGATTTTTTTTGGTCATAAAAAGTGGTTCCATGCTGAAATGTGACAGCTGTTTAGAAAAACTGAACTATTTATGTGATTGACCAATAAGTGATTTGACATTGTAGAGCGGATTTGGTATTGATTCTTTCACGACTTGATGAACACATTTAAAAGTTGAGGATATGCCTCCAGAGAAGGAGATAATTCTGATGAGCGGGCTTTTCAGGATCTAATTCAATGATTACTGCAAATGAAAAAAAAAGTGTGTGATTTAAAAGAATTTAAAAGGGAAAGTAAAAGTAGATAACGATGGCCGCTATTATAACATCCACTTCCACACAGTTTACGTTGGAACACCAAAACTGGTGGCCAATGGAGCATCATTTGGATCAGAGCGACCGTCACGGTCACCATAGCGATCATCACGGTCACCATAGCGATCATCGCGGTCACCATAGTGACCACCATGGAGAACATGACGGTGATCAACACGACAGTCATGGTGACAAACATGGTAGTCATGGTGACAGACATGGTAGTCATGGTGATAAATATGGAAGCCATCATGGTAAACCTGGTAGTCATGGTGACAAACATGGTAGTCATGGAGAAAAACATGGCAGTAGTCATGATGGACATGGGAATAAGCATGGACATAGAGAGAAGCATGGTAGGCATGGAAACAGACTACTCGTGGGTAGTCATGGTTATAAACATGGAGGACAGGATGAACATTATAGAGAGGTAAAACTTAATTATGCTTTGAAATTTTTTTTTTTTTTTTTTTTGATATTATGATTACCATACGTGGGCACAGTGTATAATTGTGTTATAAATTTGTAACCATCTGCAGAATGTCCAACTCATCCATTAATGTAGTATAGGCTATGATTTTCAAGGAAAGGAGGCCCACATTAATCCATAATGATAAAATTGTACTGTTTATTTATCTGGATGTGTAGTAAGGTGCTGCTTAAAAAAAAAAAAAAAAAAAAAAAAATCAGTGATGGATTTTTTTCATGAATTTGCCCTATAATATAAATTTAGTAAAATTCGGGAAATAGCACTTAAAGCAACACATTTTTTGCTATTTAGGGGAATGTTTTAAAAATGAATTATGCTTTTACCATACGTGGGCACAGGATTTTTATTAGGGTTTTATTTGGGTGTTATATTGGTTCCAGTAAAGAAAGCTAACACTCCCTGCAATCTATTTCAAAGCTTGCATAGTTGATTGTTTCTGCAGATGAAGCATGCTGTCAAGAAAGTCAGTCTATTGCAATCTAATGAGAGAGGTTGTCTCCTGGGAATGATATAGCTGAGGCAGTAAATAAGGAGTAAACAGTGGGAAATCTCCTGATGAACGGTCATTAATACTGCAGGCCTGCCAAAATGTTTCAACATAAAATCCTGAGAGTTTTAAATTTTAAACTCAAGATTTTAAACGCACAAAGATCATTATAATGGAAGTTTGGAGCGCGCGACTTCATTTTCGCACTATTTGTTTAAAGCGCAAATTTAAATCATTTATGCAATTAATACAAGTAGATGCATTGGTTGATAGTTCACAGACCTAATAACAAATAGATGTGGCCACGAAAATTATCTAAATTCCAGTGCGAAACTTTCACACAGTATTTTCCAACTTTAAACACACATTTCATGAAGAGTTTTATATATATACAAGTTTCATTAGTGCCAAATCCCATCACAAATTTAATTTTCTTTTCAATGATAGTAAGTTGCTTTTTCTTACATTTAGAGCAAAAAAGGAGTTTGACAGAAACCTTGACTATGTCACCGTGATTTTTAAAACAAAATCGAATGATTTTAAGACAAAATGTAATTTTTAACTTTAAACATCTTTTTATATAATTTTTTATTTTGAAAATAAACATTAATTATTATAATCCCATTTTGCTATTCACTATGAATCTTTTGAATGCATTCTCATCAAAATCAGTGAATAATTGAGAGAGAAGATAGAAGGAAAAGTTAAGGTGCCACGTGATATTTTGGTTATTTCATTGGTTACAATAGGAAGTTTCCTATCTGTTTATTAATATGTATGTGGATAGTAACTTATAGAAAACAATAAATTATCATAGCTAGTAATTCAATTAGAAAGACTTGGTGTATCTACCACAACTGTTTTTTATTAAAGTGCACTTACTTTTCTACACAGATGCATGCTAGATGCAAATACAAAGTCAACTCTTATACAAAATATAATCATCGTACACAGCAGCAGCTGTTATAGTGGGAATTGCTAGTTCCTCACACTTGCTATTTCAGTTAGGTTTACCAATTAAGGAAATCACAGATATTGCTGCATTAGCCATTCGATATGCCACTGAAGGAACTAATGATGTCCTTAGATTGTATATTCAGTCAGTGTATTACACGGATGACCCCCACCGATTCGACACTAGTATAGATTCCTCTGACTAGGGAGCGTAACAGGACCAATTCGGGAAATAACATTGTGTTGTAAACCTTCTCACTTCTCACAGCCACGGGTTCAAATCCCACTGGGAGCTCAACTTGGAAGTGAGAAAGTGTTGATTCTTACGAATGGCTGGAGGTATACAATACTGATTTCACCTAGGATTAAGTGGGTGATCTGCTTCCACCCCAAACAAATTGACTGTCATACATAGCCTCACTTAGAGGTCAAGATCAAATTCAAAATTACATAAGGGAATTTCATTAAACTACACAAAAATGTTTAGCAGGGTCAGAAGGTGTGTTGTATGCACAATCCACTGTACTTCCATATTTTTGAGGCCATTTGTTACTAAATTACCTTGGCATTTGTTTGTTTTTTGTAAACCTTTATCCACTGAGTGTCAATCTTGCTTTAGCAGTCAAACAATTTCATTTTGTAAAGATATTGTGATGCACTAAATCAGTGTTTTCTTAGTATTGATTGTATTGTCAAAAATGGTATTGTTTTTGAGGAAGTTATTATGACGGGATCTTGACAGAAGCTGGCTGTAATTGCCTTTCTCCAGTGATGCCAACAGTAAGCTGTAGACTCATGTTCTTCAACAAAAATAAAGACATGATTGGATGCTGGAGTCATTTATTAAAGGTTAAACCAGAATTTTTGAGAGCTTAATGTGAAACTATTGTTATGTCTATTTTATGCCTCCACCACCGAATGGCCATGTCTGTCCTTCCGTCCCGAAAAGTTTGTGTGTCTATCTCCTCCCACAGTATTCAACCGATTGCTTCAAAACTTTATAGGAAGCTTAAAATGTTTCCTCCGTTTCTTTTCAAACTTTAAAGGATGCTTACCTATGATATCAAAACATGCATGTCGATTCGGCGTCGAAATCGACTCAGTATTACCAGAGTTACGGCCCCTTTTTTCTGTCAAATTTTACGTGTTACACTGATTGTTTACAGTGGGGGCATCCGTGTCCCATGGACACATTTCTAGTGTTGTCAATAGAATATATATTTTTTAATTTCATCATGTTTTCACTTGTCTTTAGAACAAAGAAGGAAAAAAACTACCACTGACACCTATGTAAGCAAACTATGAAATCAAGGGTCTCAATTTTTTAAGCCGACCACCACCTAATGGTGAGGGGCCATATAGCGTTAGCCATGTCCGTCCGTCACCTTCTAAACTTTACAGGATGCTTACCTATGATGTCAAGATATGTATATCGATTCGGTATCAAAATTGGATTTGTGTTACCCAGTGGCCTTTTTTTCGTCATTTTTTTTGTTAATATATCTTGTGTGCCTATCTTCTCCCACAGTTTTCAACCGATTGTGACGAAACTTTACAGGATGCTTACCAGTATGATGTCAAGATATGCATATCAATCAGCGTCAAAATCTACCTGTATTACCTGAGTTACGGCCATTTTTTCTTAAAAGTTTTCCAGTGATTGTTTTCAGTGGGGGCATCTGTGTCCCATGAACACATTTCTAGTTTAATAAATAAAAGCTTCTATATACTGAGGATTGAATGTAAACCTATTGTAACTTTATAGATAAATAAGGAAAAATATAAAATTAGTTTTGCTTTGACCCAACGATTTATAGGAAGTAAGGAGAAAATCAAGGACATACTACCACACATACCGTATTTTCCCTAAGGCCAAAAGCAACAACATTGTTTTGTTTCCAGTAACCCAGATGCTACTGGCGATTTTTTGTTGAAGGCGACGATGACAATAATGATCGCGAATATTCGGCAGTGTTTTATCAGTGACCAATGTTTCCCTTTCGTTATGACGAAATGGCTGAAAGTAGCCCAAGCTGTTTGTACAGCAATTACCATTGAAAAATGTAATCACAACATTGGAAAATGATAAAACCGTTTTGCACATGAAATTAATTGGGAGACATTTTTGCGCTGTACCCAATATCTGTCGCAGTGTAAATTATAAGTCTATTTAAAGTTTGATTTTCGTAAAATCAAGCACGAGATGTTGAAAATTCTATATTAATTATAAGATAAAAGCTTAAATTTACCTATGTGTGAAAACATTTATTCAAAATCGATTGAATAATATGGTATTAAGGTGTTTGACCACAACCCACTTCCGCGGAATATGCAAAAAAATTGCTGCCATTTTTGCAATCAACATTATCAACATACTTGTTTTTTCCAAAGTGCGTTTCTTCTAGGAAATAAGCTCCATTCTTACAAATATTATGTGTGTTTTTGAAAGTTCAAAGGTTAAATATTATTCAGATATCAAAATAAATGATGGATGATTCCAATTTCGGAAGATTCTATTTGATGAAAATATGCTAAAAAAGCAAAAAAACAAAAACAAAACTATCTACCTACCGACTTTTTTTGGAGCATGTTACCGGAAACAGAACTTTTTTTTTTTGTGTGGCCTAATAGTAGCATTGGGCACTATGCAAAATGGCAAGGGGTTGCTCATATATAATTCGATTAAAAATAAAATTAAATATGGGGTGGCTACTATTAAGGGAGGCACTCTTATTAGGGGAAACACGGTTTAACCCATGTACGTACAATACTTTTGGTTTGGGATTTCCGACACTTAAATTTGGGCTTGCTGTTTCTACCGTTGTCTCATCTATTTTGTTGCATAAACATGTTTTAAAAGAAACTCTTTGACCTCAAACTTGTAGACATGTTTTTGATCGGATTATATGTTCTTTCAATTTTTACATCGAAGATATTGTGTCTGCCATGTAGTATAACCTTTTATATCTGGAATCACTTGGAGATAGGTTGCTGCCAACAATATTTTATACAGGTTTAGAAAGCTGTCTGTGGTGTCACACTTTTCATTTCTTGTTCATAAAAGTGTGACTTTAGTGTTTACATGGGTCGTTTGTAATTGCTTATTGTGGTTTAGTTCTAGCATTGCCCATGAAAAAAATAAAATGAAATGATGTAAAAATGATTGAATTGGTATTTCCTTTTTATTTTATTGAAAAACATTCAACCCATCGATATATATAACCCAAAACGTGAGCGGTGTAGTTAGCAGTTTTGAGAAGTGTATATTTGAAAAAGCTGAAGGGAATTTCATAACACTTCAGTTTGTATGTTTGTATGGTGTTTTGCATCATGTTCAACACATGAAACTTCAGTCAAATGTTAGTCACAATGAGAAGGTGTGTCACGCGTAAGAATCAGGTCCTTACCTCAAAGGTCTAGGTCAGACTTGGAGGTCAAAGGTCAAATGAACTTTGGGGGCATTTGTCACTTACTGGTGAGATATTTTGTTTCCATGAGCAATTTTGAATTCTTAAATGCACCCACATTTTGTGTAAATCACTTTCTAGTAAAAATTATATTTGATGAGGCGCCAACCTCAGGTGCCAGATGAGCTTACAAATTATAGAACGGTTTACTGGCGTGCAATTAAATTAATTGCGTATGATAAGTACCGTATTACAGACCTGTTTACTGCTACGTTTTGGCCGTAGTTTCTACGTTTTGACATGAAAAACTATGCACTACGAATTAAGAACGAAATTGCTACGGATCGGTATAAATTGGGGTCTTTCCGCTGTTTTTGCACCATTCCAGTATTAAAATACCTCGCCGCTCAATATAAACGCATCTATGTTATTTGAGCGCTCATTAATATTATAAATACTTTCAAGCGTATTTCCTCGTGTTAATCGGGGCAATCGGAACACTCTATCATTATCGTTAAAATGTGACAATGTCGGCAAAACGGAAAGCCGGAGATGAAGGTTTTTCGGACAATAAAAAGAGAAAAAACAGCCAAAAATATAAAGAATCATATCGACAGTTATGGCACTGCCTGGAGTCGTCGAAGAAAGGAGTAAACTTTGTTCACTGTTCTGTATGCATGTGTGATTTTACATGTATTCATCCAATCTATAATGGGAAGTATATTGCTACATGTATGTCTGGTCATGTGCTATGATTTGGTAAAGTTGATTGAATTTGTAAAAGTTATGATTTGGTAAATTTGAAAGAATTAGTAAAAGTTTTTCTTG
Source organism: Cyrtodaria siliqua (assembly GCA_037043455.1). NCBI lineage: Eukaryota > Metazoa > Mollusca > Bivalvia > Adapedonta > Hiatellidae > Cyrtodaria > Cyrtodaria siliqua. Next base: position 4,767 of record JAWPHD010019637.1, on the reverse strand, counting down.
AACTGTTTTTGTTTGATTAATATATATGAATAAACCTGTGCTTGATAAATACACCATTTTACGCTTTTTGCAAACAGAGTAGATACAGATCAGACATGTTTGATCAGGGTTTGCTCTGTTTGATTTGTAATACAGAATGCAACATTTGATTCTACACTGACTGTTATGGCAAACAATTCCCTTGTTTCTGATGCCATTATAAAAAATTCAGTTAATATTCATAAAGTCATAAATTTTTAAATGAATATTCATCAAGCAAAGGATTAAATTTTCAAGTTATATCACTTGAGTATTTGCTTATCACATAATAATTACATATCAGTGTAATCCCACTGGACCCAGATCAGATAGTTCCCATATTAGGAACTGAACTGATCAGGGTCAGCACTGTTTGCTGTGGATCATTCATTTTTTTGCAATTTCTTTGTATTCTTCTTTTGAATATTAATTATACTTGAGAGGGAGGATACATGTATAAACAAATCAGCAGAATAAGAGCTAATTAATAAGTCTACATGTATTTTAATGAGGCTAACTATGCAAAACGCGAAAACTACTGACAGTCCCTTTGATAACTACTGATAAAGCATACAAGGGGTAAACAGGTCTGATATTACTAAAAATGATAAATATCATATTACAAAAAAATAAGTGAATGTAATGGGTATTCATTATTCGGGTTAACATTTCTGGGACTGAATGCACTAAATCAAAAGATTTAACTTTTATTGACAGTAACATGTCTGAAAATTGCTACTGTGGAAGCCTTGTAATTTGCCAGTCAAAACAATGTGTTCCAATATTGGAGGATTAGACTATGAGCCATTCAAGGGAGGTAAACCTAGATATCATGAACACTGCATCAACACAAGAAAATTCATGAATTAACTCCCTTACAATTTTTGTATCTCGTTGACTCTTGGCGACTTGATCCTTTGTGCAGAAAAAGAAAAAAACAGGAACCACATGTCCGTAGGTGGGATGATATGTTGTTCCTGGCGGGATCCCACTGGGATTATTTTCCTATTGGGATTCTAGTAAAAGTTAATTTTCTGACTGCCCGGGTGAAAATGTTCCAGGAGTTTCCATGTAAAAACCTGGAAACTTTCAACCACGGAAACCCTGGAGTATTCGGACTGATTTTCCTGCCTCTTTTCGGGGTACGCTGGGAAAACGCCGTCTGCTTTTCAAAGCAACTCAAGTCGACATTTTAAAACCTCTAGATGTTATGCTTATAAACCAAGCAGTCTTCACAAATTGTTTTAATCATAAAAGTATGCATGTTAATTAATTGTAATGAGCTGTTTTCTTACGCTTAAATGTCTGCATATATGATAACCATACAATCGGAAAACTGATGACATCGTTTCATCACGCCATTTTCTTTATCTAAAAAGAAACTAATGAGTTACTGTTTCTTGAAATATTTGCATTGCTATTTCCATATATTCCAACTTCGCAAGATCACTAAACAACAATATTAATGTTGTTTTAGATGAACGAGAATTCTCTCCCTTTGGGACTTGTATGCTGAGTTATCTTCGTTCCAGTATTGGGAATATAGCATGTTTTGGTGTTGATAGTAATATGAAATCTGTGTATATTACAGCTTGGATATGAAAACTTCATCCAGATCAATACAAGGAGATAACCAAGCTATCGAGTAGAATGAATTAATTGCATTACCCATTAATTTATTTGACTAACATTATGAGGAATACCATATTAACCGAATTTGTTCGTTCTCCTAAGGTTTGATGGTTTGGACCGAGTCTGAAAGTTGGACTAGAACTGAATGTTGGTCTGGTGGGGTCTGATTTTAGGTCTGGTAGTCTGAGTGGTGGTCTGGAGCAGTCTGATTTTGGTTCTGAGATAGTCTGAATGGTGGTCTGTGGTCTTTGGTCTAAGTCTGTATGTGGATTTTATGATATGGGACTGAGCTAAATGTATGTCTGATGGTTTAGGACCAATTCTGAATAGGTCTGATTGTCTGGGTAAGAGATCGATGGCAGTTTTAATGATCTTGTGAATCCGTGGCCGGGATGGTAAAGAAACACTTTTAAAACTTTGTCGCCTGTCACTGCTGCTGGTTGAAATTCCACTGGGAGTTTCGATTCTTACACTGTACTGTTTTTTCCCCAGGGGTGGTCTGCCACTTCCACAAAACAAACTGACAGTGATATATAGCCTAACATGTGCTAAAGATTGCGGAAGAATACCACTCAAAGTTAACATCAGTAATTATTTGTGTTATTATATATATGCATGTTAACTGCTCCGAGGGTCAATCCCGGCTATTCCACCACACCAAACTCTAACATGTACAGGGATTTTTGGCAAAATTTCAAAAGCACGCATCGTATCTTCATTTTAAATACAATTTAAACCAATGTTTTAATGAAGCAAAACATTTGAGAAAAGGCTCTGAGCATTTGGAACTGCATGACTTCTGTCATAATTGATCTTTGCTGCTTTGAAGCTAAATGTTACCAAACGTTTAAAATTGATATTTTAGGACTAGATAAATGTTTTTTCTGTTATTGACTCAGCCGCAAGCTTTTTCAGTTACTGTATATAAGTTATGGAATTGTCCGCTATTGATTTGTATATGGTAATCATTATGATTACAAGGCATTGCAGACGTTCGGTATAAATCACCAATCAAGCCACTAAAGTGTTCTGTGGCATCCAATCAAAATCTTTGTACCATCTCATTTTGGATAATGTTTCATTTCTGATCGGGCTCGAGTAGATCGTCTAAAATTATTTCCATTAAGTGTGCAGGCTTACTATCGCCCTGGGACGGCAAGGAATAAACATTTCTCTAAACTTGGCGGACATCTATTGCACAAAACATGGTAGGATGGTTTTTTATTTTATGTTGTTTTTTTTCCTTTTTTGGGGTGGGTGAAAAATTGTTTTGGGAACTCGGTTGAAAGTACATAGGAAAAGTTTAAGGTATGTGTTACTATGTCATTCTATACTTATTAAATTGAACATCTTATTCATTATATATTACTTTATATTAGTTGAAATACAGAACTGAAAAAACACACAGAAAAACACGGACAATATAACAATTTAATTATCTGTTAACAACTGCAGATTGCTGTGGGTTTGAATCCAATTGGAGCTCGACTTGTAAGTGCTGAAGGATGGTGGGAGTTATACAGTACTGGTTCTACCCAGGAAAAGTGGATTGTCTGCCTCCACTATGTAAAAATCGACTGGCATATATCATATAGCCTAAAATGTGCTAATATATTAACTTAATTTACCATTCAACTGACCAACAACTGTTTGATGCCGAATAAAGTTTTTATTTTTTCCTATACAAAATGTTTTTGAAAAAACAACAACATTAAATACAAAATTTAATTACAATGTGTTCATCAGTAATATGCCTCTATTTGAGATACATCTCGAACACCTTGGCAACAAGTTGCCATTTGGTAGAGACTTAACCCTTAACCCGCTAAGCATGACTATACTTACTAGCTTTTGCAACCATTGTTAATCAGCCTGCGAGCAAATCCCCCTTTTCACATAAATGGAATGGTCTTAATTCAAAGAAAGAACAGTCCATTGTATATATGTAGCGGGTTATGAGTTAAGACTGGTCCTCCCATGCAATCAAATGCACCATAACTTGAGTACACCCAACAGTCCACACTAAATGGGGCTGCAGAAAAGAACACATACAGTTATGGACCTCCTGCTGGAGGTAACTTGAATATTTGCTTCCTTGAAAAAAACAATATAGTGTCACCTTTTACCTGTCGAAAGGTAGAAACATTTGTTACTTCAGCAGACGGTAATCGAGACATATAATGTCACGTTTTACCTGTTGAAGGTAGAAACATTTACTTTACTCAAGCAGACGGTCACCGAGACATATGATGTCACTTTTTACCTGTCAAGGTAGAAACATTAACGTTACCTCAGTAGACAATCACCGAGACATATAATGTCATCTTTTACCTGTCGAAAGGTAGAAACATTTACATGACCTCAGCAGACGGTGACTGAGTCATATAATGTCACCATTTACCTGTCGAAGGCAGAAACAATTGCGTTACCTCAGCAGACGGTTACCAAGACATATAATGTCACCTTTTACCTGTTGAAGGGTAGAAATAGTCATGTTATACCCAACAGGAAGTCAGTAATTGTTATATTACACCTAACAAAAAACCACAGTAGGCTGTTTTCAGTGGAACTTTTTTTGTCATTTTAAGTTTAAATTGCTGACAGACAATCTTGTGATATTTATCAAGAATTGAATTCATCTATTTACCTTTAAGTTGTAATTAACCTTTAAGTTGTAATTTGAAGATGCTGGTTATGTTTTATAAATTATATTCCATGTTCAATGGAGTTGGGTGGGTGTGTATGGGTGGGTGTAACAACTCTACACCAATATTGCTATCTCTTGTTGTGTTAATAGTGTTACCAATTATTATAGTGTTACCTTTACTGCACATGCTGCTAATAATAACAGTGCCACCTTGCGATTTATATTGCAGTGGCGCTCTGCTTAGGTGTCTCATTTATGTGACTATGGTGCCAAAAGATAATTTGCAAATATTCATATTGTTTAGAAAATCGAGCCTCCTTACACATCTTTTAAGGCCCACTCCTAAGTCAAGTCTTCAACAGGTGGATATTATTAGATTTTATGGTGACAGCAACCTCAGAGGGAGATAAGATGAAAGATGAAGTTTCCCATCAGACATGCCTCTGCCAGGGAGCAAACCATGCAGGGCG
>JAWPHD010019636.1:0-34902 GCA_037043455.1 Cyrtodaria siliqua | reverse complement strand
CTGGGTCACAGACAACCAGCATTGTGTTATCAAGGATAAAAATTCAGATTTAGTTTATCCTTTCTTGGACCATTACTAGTTAGTAAATCCCAAAAAGTTCAGTTGTTTGTCTGCAAATAATGTTAATTACCTGATGTTGTCTGCTTTTTAATTCCCAGTGCAAAGAAAGTCATCTCAAATTCGAAAGAAACACAATCACTCATCAAAAAACATTGCCTCACTATCGAAAAATTCCACTTTATCATAATGGCATAGGAAGTGATATATGACCAATCATTTTGACAATGTCTACAGAAGACACTCTCTTGTGGGTCCAAAAATCAGATACCGAGTAATTTGATGACAGTCTTGGATAATATCTACCCCTACTAGTCGCTCACATCAGTCATCACTTAACTCACACATATCACTAATTTACTCATATATGCACACTTGCTTGCATCCATTCTCAACACAACACGGCTCAACCTTCCTTTTTTGCCTTTAAAGTTATTAAGGTTAAATATCTCGTGTTTTGTTGTTACAAATATTGTTTGAATGGTGTTTTACGTCATTTTTAGCGTATGTTAGGCTGATTTCTTTTGTGGTAGAGGGTGGACCACTCCATTTTTCCTGGTAGAACAGTTACTGTATACCTCCCACCATCGGTAAGAACCAGCATTTCCTCACTTGAGAAGTCAAGCTCCTAGTTCGAACCTACAGAGGTGAAAGGCGAGAAAGTTTCAGATGCAGCTATCCTGGCCATGGAAGCGCTTTGCAAACACTGATGTCCCACGGTCAACAATAGTCACAGGGGCGGATCCAAGATTTCAGCTTAGGGGGGGCGTAAGAATTTGTATCAATTTTCGGGTCCGTTTCTAGCCTCATAAAACATTTGCGGTAGTGCATTGAATAGGGTAGAAAAGTCTGTTTTCAAATAAAGAGATTTAACAATGTCGTTAATTAAACCACTCATTAGCCATTAGGCGTTGAGCGAGCTAATTTTTTTTTTATACTAAGGGGCGTGCATCGAAATTGTTTGATATTTTATCTACAGTAACGATGGACATACATGTATGATCCGAATTTTTAGGGGGAGCGCGTGTCGGGTGCACCACCCCCCGTATCCGCTAGTGAGTTGTCCCATTGCTTTTGGCTTATCAATTGGTTAAGTATCCGCTAGTGAGTTGTCCATTGCTTTTTGGCTTATCATTGGTTAAGTATCCGCTAGTGAGTTGTCCCATTGCTTTTGGCTTATCAATTGGTTAAGATTTTGTCAACGGCAAAATGTTGAATACAGTTTTGCATGTATTGGGCGAAATTGTTTTTTACAATATTGCAGCAGAATGTGTAATTGTTATTTTGAATAATATTAACTTCAAACAAAACTCTCTGAAGAAGGCAGCTGTATTTGAGTGTTAATGTTGTTACCAATAGACTTATTTTTTCTCATGAATGGGTTCCAGTTAACCTCTTTCCATTTTAGCTCTACTGGTCGAAGGGCCAGACCATATCGATAAAAAAGAATGAAAGCTCAGACAAGTTTAAAAAAAAAACCAATACCGGGTATATTTAAATAATTATATTTATAAAAGTTTAAACATGTCAAAAAAAGGGCTATATTTTGATGAGAAACAATGGAGTTGTGCCCTTGATTGTATTAACAAATGTTATATTTTGTCTTGTGAAAACTAGCACCTTCGTCTTTTCTCCAGCCTTTATTAGAAAATTATGTCAAGCTGTTTATTGCAATAAAGCTAGGACAAGTATTAAAATGTGCTATAGCCGATTGGAATAAACAGAATTATGGCTTTTGAATAATTTAAAAGATGCTATAGTGTTGCCTTTGAACACCTTAGGACATTTGTCTTTCATCTGGGCCTGGAATTCACCAACCTTTCTTTATGACTATTCTTAGACTTGAGCCCAAGTACTGAAATTTCATTCACAAATATTTTCATGACCTTCAACACAGACCTAATAACAAATAGATTGGACACTACGAAAATTATCTAAATTTCACGTGGCACAGTGCGAAAATTTGACAAATTAATTTCCCATCTTTAAACCCACATATTTATGAAGAGTTTTATAGATACAAGTTTCATTCATGCCAATACCATCACAAATTAATTTTCTTTCCAATGATAGTATTTTTCTTTCTCTTCCATTTAGGAGCAAAAAAGGAGTTTGACGGAAACTTTATGTCAAAACCTTGATTTTTAAGACAAAAGCAAAAAATGATGACATTTTTAAATTTAAAACATATTTTTATACAATTTCTTACTTTCAAAATAACCATAAATTAGTATAATAACATTTTGCTATTCCACTATGGATCGTTTGAATAGTATTCTCATCAAAATCAGTAATTAATTGAGAGAGGAGATAGATGGAAAAATTAAGGTGCCACGTGATATTTTGGTTACTTCATTGGTTAAAGATAGGAAGTATTCCTATCTGTTTATTAATATGTGTGTGCCTTTAAAGATAAGCAATCGTAAGAAGTTGCTATTTATTCCAGGCCTGGAATTCACCAACCATTCTTGAGAATATTCTTTGACTTATGCTCAATTATGCAAATTTCAATCACAAATATTTCTATAAGTTTACCGAATAAACATTCATAACAAGCTGCTATGTATAAATTTGATGCATACTAATATATAGCAACTTCTTACGATTGCTTATCTTTGAAGGTCATGGAAATATTTCTGAACGAAATTTCAGTACTTGGGCTCAAGTCTGATCTTGGTTAGATTATATCCATAAAAGCCAGTTTTTGTTGTTCAGTCTGACCAAGTAGGTGCGAGGGCATCGTTTTCGACAAAGAGGGCAGTAAGTAGCATTATCCATGGAAATAGACAGAACAATATAACTATTCTTCTCTAAAGCTGCTTTACGGATGATACTTGATTATTTTGCGTCAGAAAACAATATAACTTCATCTATTGTTATAAAGGTCCATATAGTAAGCCAGTAGAGCATCCACGTGCTGCCTTGGTCCTCTTGTCGTCCTTTAATAATGTTAATCTGACTACATTTGTTTAATTTTAGATTTTCCCATAGACAGCGTATGCTTAACCCCCAGTTTTGAGACAATATTGTTTTATAGAATAATCAATGGACAATTGAGGAAATAAAATAGGATTATGTGTGGCATATTTCACTCTGCTTGACCACCTTGGTCAGTTTAAACCATCAATAAAATCTCATTGTAAACATTACTTTAAATATATTATAACAGAATTATGTTAAATATAAGTGGCTAAAATTTGAAATAAAGAAAACATTTTTGTATGGATTTAGGATTTAGATTTTACGATTGGCTTTTTATCAGCCTTAAAATGAAAATCCTCGCATTTATTTCCATGATATAGAGCTATTTATTTAGTTTCAAATTGACATAAAAAGCATTTTAAACTTCTATAAAATCTCTCAGCATGAAAGTGAAGATGAGTTTTGAAGAAGAGATAACGTACATTATCTGTTAAATTAAATCTTAAAATCTTCTGCTTGTAAAGACTTCCCACACTTTTACCTAGAGTTTTTTTGTGGGTACAAAAACAGTAAAAAAAATTATAATGACGCTAATTTGCATTTCATGAGAAAATACTAAATTAAAATGGGAGAGATTTGGCAGTGTATGAATACAGTTGACTCGTGAAAATGTTTAAATTACAACGGTAAATGGTTCTTTTTTACATTAATAAAAATAATGCAAGCGCTTTATATTAATGAGACATCATTGGGACATTGGTTAAGATAAGCTTTCAGATTTTATTTTGATTACCTCATCCAGCAGGGTGCATTAATAGGGGCAGAGGGTGCTGATACAATATGGTATGCATTATTGCAGAGCGCATATGCAGAGTTATTGCCCTTGATTAAGTTAAATAAATGAATACAAGCTTTTTAATGCAATAAGTTTAGCAAATGGTATCCAACTTTCACCAACTTCGATAAAAAATAGGCGAACCTGAAAGATGCATGATTGAGTTTGACACGGAACATAATCAACATTTTAAAGAGTTATGGCCCTTGATAGTGTCAAAACTAGTGAATTTAAGGTTTTCTGCTCCAAATAACCAAAACTTAGGTTAATATATTGGAATGGATGCCATGGATATTGTTTTACTGTAGTAAAAAACGTTAAGTTTGCAAAAACCAAAAAGGCCGTATATTAATATCATTTTGACTCTGGCATATGAGTCTTTCAGATGTTTATTAGCTCAAAGGGCAGATTAATCTTAATCGATGGAGATTTTATCTGTTTTCTGTTATCTTCCTCTGGCACCTTTTTGTTTAGTCAAAGAATTATTTAATAGTGTAGGATTTTTACCAAATTAGTTTTAATGTCTAATTCAATAAGATGTTAGATAAAAAGAGCTAAACAATGCATTGTAAAGTTATCGCTCTTTAACCCTTAGCCCGCTATGAATGTATAATGGACTATCCTTTCTTTGAATTTGGACCATTCCATTTATGTTACAAAGCGGTGTTTTGGTTAAATAACCGTTGAGCAGCCAGACAGTGTAAACCCAGATCAGCCTGCAAGTTACTCGCAGGGTGATCTGGGTTTACACTGACTGAAAAGGCTGTTGTAGTTGCCTTTAGCAGGCTTAAGTAATTACTTTTGATTTGGTAGAATTCATTAAAAAGTTGTTTCTCTTGATTTAGAAAAATAAGCTTTTTAAAATCAAAAATAAGTAAACATTATCTTAATTTTTTTTAGATTCATTGAAACCTGGCAGGAGAGCATATCAGGCCCAATAAGGGGCCTCTTATTTATTGCAGTATGTGTGTAATCTTCTTTACCCTTTTAAGTTCCATAGAAATTTACCGAGTGTTAGTTACAATTGGCAAATAAATGCTACACTTGCAGCCTTGCTTGAATTTTCACTGGAATGCACGGATTACATAACTAATTGACTGTGAAAAATTTAGTTTCTTATCTGTGTGCACTCTAAATTGTGTGTTTAAACATTGTTTTCGCACAGTTGCTTCAAGTGAAATAATCTAAATCCTTTTCGTGAACAATTTCACAAGCTTTTGTAAGACTCCGAGGCAGATTAGGAGACTTTCATCCTCGCTCCATTCAACCAGGGGTCGTACAAGGTCACACATATGAGCTTCTGATGATATCAGTCGTTACATTGTGCAGGGGCACTACTGAATAACCCTATGAAACCGTACATATGGAATATTAGTTTGCAATAATTTCTTGGCATTACAAAAAAACAAAGCAGCGTGAACACCTTTTACTTCAATAATGCACAGGTTTTGTTATCATTTTGAATGCATTGGAATGTGTATTATCATTTGATAGAAATATTACAGTTAGATATTTAACACATAATTTATATTACCGCAAGAAATTTAACGTTTAATTTTTATTCTTTTATACAAGGATCGGATTTCTCAACTAAGTTTTTGAGAGTGCATATATTAAGTTCTCATAATTTACAAAACATATTATAAGTAGATATTGTTCAGTGTGTACTGGATCAGACAAAATCGAAGTAGTTTTTTTTATCACGTTTTATAACGTTCATTAGCTCGGGATCATACAATATAATATAATAAATTGTTCATTTTGAAAGGTAAAATTACGACAGTAAAATACAACAAAGCGCGTTGCCAAACTTTCCCAGGCTTTTTGCTGTTTTGAGACTGATGAGTATTATTTGATGACAAAACGTTAAATGACAGATACGTATATTGCTTCTATGTTGACGAACCATCAATCACATGCTGATGTTCTTTGATATAAAGAAGATTGGTATTGAACGTCAAAAGCGTTGTATATTACATATTAACATCGCAGTATTGGGGCAGGTTTATAATAAAATGTACAAGTGATAAAAAGGTAGTTAGTTTGACAGCATAATTTTCTGGTTGTAAACGTAAAAAAAATTTGCTCAGGAAAAAGACAGGAGCGATTTAGAAGCATACCCACTTAACTGGTTTTAAAGTCATAAATTATATACAACAGGAAGGAATGCACTGTTTTTTGTGATATACTATTTTGCAATCGATGCAAAACGTGTGAGAAAAATCATATAAAATTATGATTGAAAAAGATGTGAAAATTTATAGGATTGGTCGAGAAATGAGTGAAAGATAAACTATAATTATATTGAATTTATTGTCATTTCAGTACGTCGTTCAATAAAAATATGCTCCCGCAAATCATGTAATTAAGCTGGAGCGATACGATTTCTGCAAATAAAAGTGGCCTCATTACAAAATTCGCACCTAACAAATATATTTTAAAGATCTCATCAATTCGGAGCCATGTTAATTTGTCATAAATAAAGGTGGTGTTTTTTTTTGTTTTGTTTTTTTAATCTTAAAGAAAACACATTTATTAACTGTTATCTTTCATCTGATATCACAGTTAAATAAGTAACTAGGGTTAGCATCTTATTTATAGCAGTCAATATTTACTTGTGTCTTTTACTGTTTCTGTGGTCAAGGGGTTATACAACGTTGCATTGTAAACCTTCTCGAGGTATAAAGTACTGGTTCTACCCAGGAAAAATGGGGTGGTCTGCCTCCACCACAAATAAATAAATAAATAAAAACACTGACATATGTGGCCTAAAATGCACTAAAAATGACCTAAAACACCATTCAAACAAACATCGTATTTTAAAAAAAGTACTTTCTAATGACATTACACATAAATTACAATAAACAGTGTGTGTGTCATTTTTTAAGATCTTTTATGACATTAATATTTATAAACAATTATTGAAGATACTTCTTTATATGGCAATAAATCTGTAGGAATAAATTACCGTACAGTCCCACATGTGTTGGTTAATGTAACGTGAGAAAATAAGCGAAGGTTGGAGAAGACAATTTCTTTATTGCCAGATAGGATTAAGTCTCGGCCCAGACTTTCCATTGTTATATTGTTTGTTTGTCGGACTATACCGTATTTCCCATAATAAGTCTCGCCCCAGACTTTCCATTGTTATATTGTTTGTTTGTCGGACTATACCGCATTTCCCATAATGAGTGTCGCCCCAGACTTTCCATTGTTATATTGTTTGTTTGTCAGACTATACCGTATTTCCCATAATGAGTGTCGCCCCAGACTTTCCATTGTTATATTGTTTGTTTGTCGGACTATACCGTATTTCCCATAATGAGTGTCGCCCCAGACTTTCCATGGTTATATTGTTTGGTTGTCGGACTATAACTTATTTCCCATAATGAGTGTCGCCCCAGACTTTCCATTGTTATATTGTTTGGTTGTCGGACTATAACTTATTTCCCATAATGAGTGTCGCCCCAGACTTTCCATTGTTATATTGTTTGTTTGTCGGACTATACCGTATTTCCCATAATGAGTGTCGCCCCAGACTTTCCATTGTTATATTGTTATTTTGTCGGACTATACCGTATTTCCCATAATAAGTGTCGCCCCAGACTTTCCATTGTTATATTGTTTGTTTGTCGAACTATTTCGTATTTCCTATAATGGGAGCATCTCTCCTAAGATAGCGCTCATTCCGCCTTTCAATAAAAAATTCATTTGTTAACTTCACACTCATATTTTGTGTTTGTCAGACTATAATTATGTAACTGCTCATTGTAGGCTCGTAGCTATACTGAGGCACACTGAGGCACACTGAGGCACACTGAGGCACACCGAGGCACACTGAGGCACACCGAGGCAGTTGCCTCAATCAAATTTTGGGAAGGTACCAACCATTGAAGTAGGCATTCGAATGCAATATCAAATAAAATAGACTTGAATATATTTGTCTTAACTTTAAAACGGAAAATCTTGCCTGCTGGGATTGCACTAAAATGCAGATATCAACAGTTTTTTCGCAGAAAATGTACGTCCTCAGACCCGACTAGGGAGTGTTTTTAATTTCAGGGCTGGCTATGGGCCTGCATCGTTATATTGAAAGCGCTCCCGTGGTCGAGAGAGAAGATGCTGCGTTCGAAATCTTCTCACCGCTCACCTCTACGGGTTCGAATCCCACGGGAACTCGACTTGTAAGTAAGAAAGTTTCGATTCTTACGGATAGCAGGAGGTATAAAGTATTGGTTTTACCCAGGAATAAGTGGGTGGTCTGCCTCCACCTCTAAAAATCGACCATCATACATAGCCTAAAATGTGCTTGAAAATGATCTTAAACACCACAAACAACAAACAAAAAACTATTATATTGTTTGGTTGTCAGACTATAATTATGCAATATTTGATTATTTTATTGTTTGTTAAACCTAAAACGCATGTGGGTGATGCACAGTGTTAAGTTCGCTGTTCGCCTCTCACCTCTGGGACTTGTCAAGTGAGAAAGTGTCTTACTGATGGCGGGAGGTATACAGTACTGGTTACCTACCCAGGAAAATAGTGTGGTCTGCCTCTGCCACAATTTTTTTTATATATGGCCTAACATGTGCTAAAAATAACAATACAACATTCGAACAAACAAACAAACAAACAGTTTGGTGTTCAAATGTGTAGGTCAACTAAAAATGTCTCATGATTGAAAATAGTGTATTTATTTTTATGAGAATGTAAGAATATTGTGCTCGACCATGTATACTTATATGCAAAGTACTCACTTTCTCCGGCCATGTTTTGTTTCATGAACATGTTTATGTTTATTTAAATTGAAATCAGTACGCAACAATAGATATTTTCAATTCGCACACTGCAATATTTGTGAAAAGCGAGAATAAGATTTTTTTGATGTAGAAAACTTTGAACAGGTAAATTAGTCCACAGGTAAATGTATTGATGAATTATCTGGCAATAGTTGTGCAGCTATACAATTCAGATTTACCTCATTTCCCCGTGCAGTCACGCAGTGATAAAAGTAGTATCTACGTCATGCAAATAATACTTATTTTTACATACAGTTTAGTAGCGGTTTTCAATATATGTTTCTCTCCGAGACTATCAAGAAATGTTCATATGATGTTTAAGAGTTAAATTTGTTAATTGATAATACTACAAAAAGGGTGGCCATTCATCTTTAATAATATAAACGGATATATGCAAGGTACAACATATAGTCCGCTGCAATATTAGTGTCACTGTCAAAGAGGGAGGCATGGAAAATGTGTGAAATATGGTAAATTACTATCAAATATGAAATGTTTCATGACCAGTCATAGATTCTTTAACTTTTGCAGCACAGAGCAGGTAAGAAAGTGTGAGAATGTAAGAAAATCACCAAAAGTAAGTTGACAATTTACTGTATAATGTTTGTTTATAGTTTATGCCTTCTGGTAAGTGCTCTTGAAAAGGTATAGAGTGGTATACAGGCTAGACTAATGGTAAGGAAGACAAGAGATGGCAGTACATCAGTAGTATTTGCGAGATAAAGACGTTCATCTGGTGTTCAACTGAATTCAGATTTATGGAATAATTTATTAATTTGTCATAATACAGTTACAGTATAATTTAAATTGCAACTTGCTGCAATAAAAGATAATTTCTCCATTTTGTCGTCTAGACAGGTAGATGCATCTTGGGATTAACTGTGATGGCATTCAATCTTTGCTCTATAGAATTAAGTAATGGCAGTTGCAGAAAAGATAAAGTAGCAAAAACTAAAATGAATTTCCCAAGAAATCTAAAAAAAAACAATGACTAACGTAAATAAATTTCAAGGTTGGATCTTGGAGATTCCGTCTAAGAAGAGATGAATTGCTGAATATTGATAAGGCCACATAAAAACATATGTGTGGTTCAGGTAACCCGACCGACCCTATTTTAAGGGGCCGACCCTAAAACTTTTTATGCAAAAATTTAAAAAAAAAAAAGTGTTTTTTTTTTTTTAAAAAGATGTTGATAATGAATAATCAAACTAAAGGTATAGTAATTTTAACAAATTAAATTCATTATCAGAATTGAATTCATTATTGAGAAGAAAAAGAAAAGCCTACCTACCTACCTACCCTACTTTTTTTGCCAGTGTTACCTGAACCACACATATTATTTTGTTTGGCCTAAATAATGAAACGGGGTTGTTCATCTCGTTGACAAGTAATATAAGGTTATATCTGAACAGCAACGTTAATCAGATGAGATAAGGACATGCCATCGTCGGGGCTCAAACTCATGCAGGGCAGACATCTACATCTCCTTAGCACAAAGGTTCATCCACTAAGCTACCATTAGGTTGCTGGAATACTCCGAAAGAACAAAATATCTGTGTTTGAGTTGTCCTAAGGTTTATAGTCCTTAAAGACAATCAAACACCGACAATCCAATAAACATTAAGTTTAAATTTAAAAAAGATACAACTCTAAATCTGGCGATGTTTATCGATAACATAGTGGGGAAATTTGCTAAGTGTTCAGTTTTGTTTCTTTTTTTATATAAATAGAAAAAAGTAAGGCAAGGATAAATATAATTTTCGGGCAGGAATGTGAGCCCATATTCCATGTCAAGAATTAAATAACTTGCATTATAATGGATTAATCTGTAAAACTCACTAATTAGTACTTGTTTGGATCCTAATCTGGACGTCAACTTCATTCCCTGGGCGTCCCTTTTATTCCCATTCAAGAGCCAAGTTGCAATTTATCCAGTTACCCGGTGAATTAACATCTTAACTATCAGGTATCATGTCACAAGAGGGGGCTACTGTATGTCCAGTGTTGAATGTGATGAAAGAGTTATTTCAAGTTTAGCATTACAGTTTGTATAGTACGAACTTAGGGAGCACGTGTTATAAGCCTCGTGCACAGACAGTATAAATTGTATTTGAAGCTTTAAAATGAATCATATTGGGTTGTAAATGTTTTAGAGAGATCTGATAGTGTGATTCTTGAAGCATTCAGTCAACATTCAGGTCTCGGTGAAGCCCGAGGACGGGTTGAGGATGCACGCGTTATAAGCAACGTGCATGAAGGATCGAAAGTGAGAGTTAAACGTAAGATGGGTCAATCCTTCTAGAGATCAGAAGTGATATCAGCCATCTACAGTCAACATTTAGGTATATAAATAACAGAAATACAATAAAACGTTTATTTGGACAAAGCCTAACTAATCTTTAATGGATTAAGCTATCTGACTAGCAAATAAATTGTCAGTATTGTAAAAATCTCTGATAATTTTATAGATAGCATCAAATATTTCATGCGTTATTAAATGGAACCATATATTTTTCATCGGCATATTATTTCACCTTTACCTGTATTTAACTTTCTGTTTCATTCCTTTTTCGATAAAAGAGATTAAAAAATCAACTTTTTCTTTTTAGTTAACCGTTAAAATTAAACTTTTATTTTTCAAAAAGATTAAAACATGATATAAAATGAGCATATACCTATGTAATTGCTGTATCCTATATGATTATAGATGTAAACTGGAGAAAATTGGGGTTTAATGAGAGGGTAAACATGTTTTGTAATCACTCACCTGTGCGTTACACCTGTCACAGCTATAGTGTGGGAAAATTGAAAATCCTGTAATAAATCCAGCAGAAAATGACATAAAAATATCTAATAATGACTTTTTTTTTTAAAATCCACTGACATACACATCCTACATGTTTTTTTCAACAAAAATGGAGAGTTTTTAGTGACAAGCTGAGTTTCTGAAAGTTTTGAAATTATCTTAAACAATATACAGGTAAAAGTTTGTATCTCAAATTACCTATGTGTAACCCTATGCAATGCAAAGTTAACCTCAAAGATAAAGTCATAACTCAGAATCAAAAATAGAAGCGCAAGTTTTCGACCGTGGGAAAGTTTTCAGCGCAAATATTGATACTAAGTAAGAAGACGGTTTAATCAGATAAAGGTTAAAAAAAGCATTTATCGTCATTATGCATTGTATGAGCGAGGCTCGCATTCGTGAAGGAAGGCTTCCATAGCTAGATCAGTGGTTGGGGTATAGACTTAAATTTGATTAAGGGTTATCAAATTAACGTGAACAATTTTTACTGTGAAAAGAGAACAAGGTTTAGTTTACCTGCGAAGCGATGTATCGCGGCTTGACGTGGGGGAGGGGCAGAGAATCAATTATTCCCGTTGTCATAGTATTGTGTTCTCGTGGTTGTCGTGTGGACGACTGTATGCCGTCTGTTTAATTGTCCGTCTGTGGCAGTATATTTTAAAGAGGTTTATTTTATATTTTTGTATGGTATTTCTTAATTGTGTGGGTTATGTATATAAAGGAAGCACTTCGATGTGTTCAGGATTAATATTTGCTGTGGGGAAGTTGACACCAAGTTCAGAGCTATTATAAGGGTTAAATGTATATATTTAAATGATTTAAATTCTTGATATCTGTTTGCTTTATAAAATAAAAGGCATAATCAATTATATGTTATATCATCAACTTCCTTGTTTAATATCTGATATACTGATTATTGGTGAATAATTTCAGTATTTCCACTTTAGTTAGTTTAAGTGGGAACACTGTTAGTACACCGTTTGAGATAAATAAATCTTCCAAGAGGCCCTCAAAATATATATGTAGTGAGCCTAATGACAGTTTGAATAAATACACTGCAGCGTGTGAAATTTTACTATGTTCTTAAATTTATTTAACAGTTTTTAGCAGTACAAAATCACAAATTCAAGCTGCATATATGTTAACCCTTAACCCACTAAGCTTGACTATAATAGCCTTTGCGTCCATTGTAAATCCAGATCAGGGTTTACAATGTCTGGCTGCTGATCAGTCATTTCCCCCAAAACACCCCCTTGTCACATAAATGGGATGGTCTTAATTCAAAGAAAGAACAGTCCATTATATATATGTAGCGGGTTAAAGGATAATATATTTTGGTAGGGTTTTACTGCATGCAGTATATTATATACAGAGCCTGTCGTGGGGGTTAGAATAACAATGGGTTAACAATCGCTATCTACCGTATACATCTCCATAAGCTCCCAGGGCACTTCAGTCTGAGAAGGAGGCACGTATTAAGAAACATTATATTACATTTTCCAGTAGTCATACACCGTTACTTGAGTACCAACTATTATATAGAGGCCCCATGAAATTTATTATTAATTACAACTTTGTGGAATATACAACAAATTACAACAATAAATGAAAATTAAAGATTTTCTGCATTGAAAGTGGAAATACGATCCTGTTTAGTAATTTTAGTCAATTTATTAATCATGCTAGTAAAACCATTTTGAATCATCTTTTTGTGTCACCTGTATAGATAGGATGGCAGACACTTAGGGATCACTCTGTCCGTCATTGGTCTGTCATCTGTCACACTTTAACCTGCAACCTAACCTTGGAAATAACTTGAAAAGTATTAATTTTGGTCTGTTCACACATCTTCATATTACCCCAAGGAATGTCATTACACATTCATTAACTCTGACTTTCATTTTGGCAGAGTTATATCCCTTTTTAGCTCGACTATTCGAAGAATAAGAGTTTATGCAGGTGTAGCACACCCATTGCAACACAGGAAGTGTCGGCCTGGGGTAGTCGCATAATGGCGTCAATAAATAATTCTCATTTCTTTTTGTAAAAAAAGGCATTTTCACTAATTTAAAGTGCCATTTTTGGTTTATATCACATTGTTGATCTATTTGTTAATTTTTCAAGCATTGTCATGTTTAAATTATGAGTTTTTAATTTATTTTGCTTATATGGAAATGAGTGTATGAATACAATATTATGGCATCTCAGTGTTTATGTTTTTAAAGGGACCATTCATTCATGAGACAAGTTTTTTCTTAGAAGATACATGACCACCGTTTTTCTGTTGATTTTTTGGCAGCATATGTGTCATTTGCGATGAGAATGTAAGTTATTCATTTTTAAATTTGGGTCTAGATACGAATGACAACATGGTATTTACATTTTAATTCACACACAACCCAATGCAATAATCAATGGGCGTGTTACACCTGTAATTAATTACCCGGCATCGGCATCCCACATCAAGGTTTGCGTGTAAGCTGTGTTTACAAGTCTATGTCTCTTACTTTTCTTATCCCAGCACAACCAAATTTGGCCATGGGCTTCCTTATAGCATTATCTTTATGGTTGCATAAATAATTTTGGTTCCTGTTACCCATGGGCTCCCATGAACCCAAATTATGATAGCCCTTAAAATGTGTCCCATTTCACATCAAATGTTGCGTGTAAGCTGTGTTTACAAGTCTATATCTCTTACATTTCTTATCCTAGCACAACCAAATTTGGTTCCTGTAACCCCTGGGCTCCCATGGAACCCAGATTCTGATGTGTCTCAAATGCCCTTAAAATAGCATGTAAACTGTGTTTAGACGTCTATATCTCTTATATTTCTAGTCCTAGCTAAACTAAATTTGGGAATTGATTTCCTTGGATGCTGTAAAAGGTTGCGTAAGTAATTTTGTCTTCTACACATTCTGGGCTCCCATGGAACCCAAATTGTGATGGCCCATAAAATATGCAATACAGACAGATCAAGGTTTGCGTGTAAGCTGTTGTATAATTTTTTCCATTTTCATTCAATCTTTACACTCCCCACCCCACTCCCCCATCCCCCAACCATCACCCCACCCCATCCTCACCACCACCCAAATGTGTTTTTTTTGTGTGTTTTTTTACATATCTCTATGTTTTGTTTTATCTGTTTATCAGTTTGTTTCGCAACCACCACCCCCACTCGTCAACCATACCTCCACCCCATCATCACCACCACCCGAATGTTTCTTTTTTTACATATGTCTGTTGTTTTGTTTTATCAATTCTACACCTGTATCAATGATGTGCCCCGCCCCCACCCATCCCCCACTCCATCATAATCACCACCCGAATGTTGTTTTTTGTTGTTGTTTTTTTGCATATCTCTTTGATGTTTTGTTTTATCAATTTATCAATATGTTTTGCCCCCACCCCACAACCATCCCACAACCCCATTATCACCATCACCCGAATGTTTTTTGTTTTTTTTCATTTTATCTTCCATTATTTGGATATTAAAATTTAAATTTTAATGCAATCAATTGCATATAAAACAATTTGGATTAAATTCAAATACACAGATGAAATATCGATAAAATAAAAAGTGAAAAGAGGCCACATTAAAAAGTGCTATATTCTCATCCCCTCCGTCCTCGAGTTGCCTTTCGACCACAAATTTCTTTAAAATGACATCAATTTTTGATTAAAACTGATAAAAATAAAAAATAAAATTTCACGCCCTGCCCCAAATTTTACTATAATTTGTATGAGATGCTGCTAACAATAATTTTATATCGGCCCGAGTTTCTATACCCGCTCCGCGCACAACCCCACTCCCTCCCTCCAACCCAACCCCCACATTGTTTAAGCCTTGTTTTCTGATGGTATATATAATGGCTATATTATTTATTATTCTTTGAAAAATCGAATAGTGGAGCTGCGCTGTTCTCCGACAGCTGTTGTTATAAACTTGAACCTAAAACCTAACTAAGCTTATAACTTACCATAACTTAAAAAGCATTTCATGAACTTCACACAGTTTCATCTTACCTCATCTTATTTTGTCAAATTTTTAAATTGTGGAAGAATGAGTAGTTAGAATATCTATGCTGAAATAAGGACATGGCAGGTGACACAACGGTGCCCTGGAACACCTAAACTCTAGTTAATTTAATTTATTAACGCCCCTATCCTGCCATCCGTCAGGCAGATTCTACAACAGATGTACACCATTTCTAAACCTCTTGACAACGAGGTATATATGTATATATAACTTACCTATTTTGAGAATCCAAACTCTATAGACACAATATAAATGGCTTTAACCAGCCAGGCCAAACCCCAAAACTGGAGCTTCAAATTAAGAGTTATGCATATTCAATCATGAGTATTTTTAAGAACCCGTGGATAAACCTATACTTTTAATTGGCACATTAAATTATTATATGACCTAAATAGAGGTTTGATAAACGGTTTTGTAGTGCAAATTTATTTATTTGGCGGTTTAACTTCTTTTAAATAAAACTAGCGGTAACATTATGTTGTGTTGTAAAATTTGCCTCTCTAATAAAGGATACATTTTACAACAAACTGTTTCTCTACCTTAATTAGACTAGTGTTTAATAAACTAACAATAGCTCAAATTTAAAACGTGTCGCTCAAAGACAGCCAACATTTTTAAACATTTCACCACTGACACTTTGCTCTATCAGTAGAACTATTTTGTGCTATTAAACGTGTCACTCCAGAAATGAAACATTTCACAATAGTCCCTTATCACCATCCAGCATGTCTTTCATAATATTTGGATATAGCTATTCATTCTTCCATAATTTAAAAATATGACATAGTGAAGTATTGTACTTGAATTCTATAAAGTCATAAAACTCCTTTCAGTGGGAAGTTTCTTAACTTTCTTCTCGTCCTTAAAAAATAAAAAAGACTTTGTAATCAATTCAAAACTGCTTACACAATGCTTTTTACTACAATCGGCTTTCAATAGACAAACATTTCTGTTGGTCTGTTACAAAAGTGAATCTTGCCTGTTCTTTGTACCTGCGGAGTTGACAAATACCTGCATATCAATGCTCTATTTGTCATTTCAAATCATTGGTGGGGAAAATAAACAATTGACAAAGGGCGAGTCTATTGAATACATTTGTCGAGAATCAAAAATGTTATTGATGGCTTATGATTGATCTTGATCATGTTGAATATTTTTGATGTAGGAAAAAATATATAAAAGGCAACAAAGGGGTTTGGCATTTTTAGTTAAAACACTGGCCCCCGTTTTTCCAGAAAATGGGATTTATCGTATTTTTGTCCTAATAGTAGCGCCCGGGCAATTTGCAAATGCCAAGATGTCGCCCTTATAAAATGTTTTTATTCATTGAATTTTCATTTTTTGGGAGGATTTTTGGATACAAAAGATGGAAAATGTATTGAATTTTGAAGATCTTTATTTATTTATTTTTGAAAAGTTGAGTGGTGGGTGGGGGAAGGTCTCTCCACACCTTAAACCCACGTACCTTTAATGTTTTGTTGATTGTTATAGCCCCGTGTGGTTCCCGGGTGCCCCCGTTTGTTCACGGGGCAAAGAATAGGGCCACTGCAAATCCCTTTGGAGGGGTAGGCAGAGGGGTAGAATCTCCCCAAATTCATGTTCATTTTATCATTTTTTGTTTATGTTCATTAAAGGTCTTCATCATGATCCCTGCATTGTTTCAGGTGCTATCTCGCTCGCATCAAAAGAGCAGTGGCAGAAAAACAGTAACGTGGCTCCAGCGTAAATGGAGTTTCTACGATAGAATTTGCAGCAACTCTGCAGTTCAGGGTGAGAAGGTTCTAGGCCCATTTTCCATATTTTATCTCGATGTACATGGAAGATGAGCCTGGCATGTTCATGCCTTTTAGGCGCCATATAACCTTTTCATGTGTTGGTGCGCCTTAAAACCCCAATTCAATTGATTGTTATACAACTGTGGGATGTTTGAAAGAGCTTGTGCCCTAAAGGCAATGTTGACATAATTTCAAATAATATTGAGAGTTCTGAAAAACTTGGAAAAGGGTGAAAGAAATATCAGAATCAGATGATAAACAAAGGAGATACCATTTGAAGGACAATTTGTAAGCTATGATGTATATCTAAATTGTAGTATATGGCATATTGATAAATACCATTTAAAGCAAAGAAAATCACTGCAAATGAATGCAACATCAAATGAATGCGCAACATCCTAAACTGATCATATATTGCATGATCGTTTTCATACTTCCTTTTGCGATATAACCTTTTTGTGTTGATGCCCCGTAAAACCTCATTTCAACTCAATTCATACTTCCTTTAAATAAATGGATTAGATTATCTTTTTATAAATGTTCCGTTTGTGGTAATTTAGAATTGTGATGTCACAGTTCTGACATGGCTGCTTCCATATCAGGTTTCTGAACAGCCTTTCAAATATATCTTCTTTGTTTATCATCCAATTTCGATCCATCTTTCACCCTTTCTGTTTTTCAGAACTCTCGAGAATAAAGCTTGTTGAAATTTATCAACATTTCCCTTAAAGTTTGCTCATTGTAATAAAACTGAGGGATATTTGTAGCGGAAAAGACGTTATAATTTGCTCTTAAATTAATTTTGAAAAGTTGTTACAAAGTAACAATAGCGTATAAAATTGAATACAGGTACTTTCCTCTTCACATCAGATTAATGCAGCAAACCATGTCAAATGTACCTTTTTATCCTTTGTTGAGATGTCATCTTAATATGATAAATATATTGATCTCAGTAGAGCTTCAGGGAGAGTTTTTACAATTTTAGTCTTTACGACAAAGATAAATCATGAATCCAATTTAATCCATTGTTTCTGAAGAGAAATTGAAGATTTCCGATTTCATCTACCGATGTTGGATATATCCCCCCAAGCATGGCATTTAGGTGACTTCATGCTCCACGAAAATAAATAAATTATTTTTAAACATAAAAGTCAACACTTACAAACGTCAGTCATCACTCTCATCTTGACATGGGAATTGTTTCAATGAAATGCAATTAATGATCCTTTTCCACTGATTGGATGGTAGTACAATGAAAACAGAATTATAACTATACCTGAAAATATAGTCGGGGATGTGGGGGACGGTTGGTGGGTGGTAGTTCATTAGATTGTAATGGATACTGTCAAACACAATAACATTGTAACTTTTAAGCTAAGCTTAGCCAAAGACTCGCAGTGAAGGCTCAAATAAAGTGAGCTATTCTGGCCGCATTTTGTCCATCATGTCCGTCATTAACTTGTGCTAAAACAACTTCTCAGAAAATGCTTGGGCAATTTTGTCCATACTTCACACGGAATATTATCCTGAGATATTTCAGGTTTCCTAAACTTAGGTCGGTGTGACATTCGAAATGGTTCTAAAAATAGCTCAAACTTTATATTTGTATGCCCTTGTCATAGTTATATGGGTGTGTGGGGTGTGTGGGGTGTGTAGGGTGGTGGACATATAATACTGCCATTGTCACTACTTCCGACACCTGTCCATGAATACATCCCACACTCTTGTCTGGAATACTTCTCCTGAATTTCTAAACAGATTTGACGATACTTGTTCGGAAGTAACAGAATAATTTGAGTTGTACATATTGTCGTGCTGTTCGTCCATTGATTGCGGACGGAGTTACGGCATAATAACTTGATTATAGCTTACAGCAAGAACCTTTTAGGTCCACAGACATATTTCTAGTTATGTCCCCGAAGGGTGGCATATAGTAGTCGCACCGTCTGTCAGTCAGTCCGTTCGTCCGTTCTATCGTGTCCGGTAAATAACTCTGACATTTATAGACGGATTTTCAAATAACTTGGCACAAGTGTTCACCATAACCAGATGACGTGTTGCACACAAAGTCTAGGTCTGTGGCTCCAAGGTCAAGGTCAGACTTAGAGGTCAAAGGTCAAAAAGAAGTACTTTTGTGTCCATATTTCGTGTCCAGTAAATAACTGACATTCATGGACGGTTTTTCAAATAACTTGGAACGAGTGTTCACCACAACAAGACGATGTGATGCGCGCAAAATCCAGGACCGTGGGTTAAAGGCCAAAAAGAAGTACTTTCGTGTCCATATTTTGTGTCCGATAAATAACTCTGACATTCATGGAGGGATTTTCAAATAATCTGGCATATGCCCACGAAGGATGGCATATAGTAATCGCACCATCCATCCGTCAGATAGTCAAGTCCGTCCGTCCGTCCGCCCGCACGTTTGTCTGTTGTCTGTACCATGATTCCGGTAAATAACTGACATTCATGGAGGGATTTTTAAATAACTTGGCACAAGTGCTCACCACAACAAGACAATGTGTCGCATGCAAAATCCAGGTCCATGGCTCCAAGGTCAAGGTCACACTTAGAGGACAAAGGTCAAAAAGAAGTGCTTTCGGTAAATAACTCTTAACATTCATGGACAGATTTTCAGATAACTTGGCACAAGTGTTCATCACACCAAGACGATGTGTTGCGCATGAAATCCCGGTCTGTGGTTCCAAGGTCAAGGCTACACTTAGAGGTCAAAGGTCAAAAAGAAGTACTTTCGTGTCCATCTTTCGTGTCCAGTAAATAACTTTGACATTCAAATAAATTGGCACAAGTGTTCACCACAACAAGATGACATGTTGTGCGCAAAGTCCAGGTCCGTGACTCTAAGGTTAATGTCACACTTAAAGTTCAAAGGTCAAAAAGAAGTTCTGTCGTGTCCATGTTTCATGTCCGGTAAATAACTCTGACATTCATGCAGGGATTTTCAAGTGTTCACCAAAACAAGAGGACGTGTCACTTGCCAAATCCAGGTCAGTGGCTTCAAAGTCAAGGTCGCACTTAGATCTAAGGTTAAATGTCAAAAAGAAGTACTTTCGATTTCATATTTTGTGTCCGGTAAATAACTGTGACATTCATACCACAACAAGACGATGTCGCGTGCAAAATCCAGATCAGTAGCTTCAAGGTCAAGGTCACACTTTGAGTTTAGAAGATGCTTTATGACCCTGTATTTGAATGAAGTCATATTGGTTGTGCCCGGTGTTAACTTTGTCATCAGTCGAGGGATTTTCATATAACCTGGCAGAACTTTCACCATAAGAAGATGATGTGTTGCACGCAAAAGCCAGGTCTTGTGGAAATACAGACAAATACTTTGGGGGCATTTGTCACTTACAGTGAAATTTCTTGTTTTCTCAAGAACCGCTGAACAGATTTCAACACTTTTTTTACCCAGATATCCTCAGTAAACCCTATACTATCAAGTTTGTTGTCCCTGGGGTCAGAAAGAGCCTCACTCCCACACTTGGGGTCCAAAGTTAGCTTATAAAGACTTTTTGAAAAACTATATAAAGGTAACTTTGCTTTAAACGACTTCATCTCCAAAACTGTATGGCCAACTTTGACTACATGGATGATTCTTAGGCTTTTAAGTTTATTAGAATAAGGTCAAGTTAAAATAAGGTGAACTTAACATCCAATATGGTTGGCTTCACTAAACATAGTCGGTATTCTTAAAAAATACCCGTCCTGAAGTATTGAAGGGAACTTCATGAATCTTCATACAGATGTCAGTAATAAAGTTTGTCTTGCGCAAAAATGAGGTACATATCTCAAAGGTCAAGGTCGTT
Organism: Cyrtodaria siliqua; assembly: GCA_037043455.1. Classification (NCBI taxonomy): domain Eukaryota; kingdom Metazoa; phylum Mollusca; class Bivalvia; order Adapedonta; family Hiatellidae; genus Cyrtodaria; species Cyrtodaria siliqua. Next base: position 13,842 of record JAWPHD010019636.1, on the reverse strand, counting down.
TTTGGAGGTCAAATGTCAACTGAATCAAATTTGTGTCTCAGCCAAAACTTTGAAAGTTCATGAAACTTCCCACTGTTGTAAATCACAATGAGAAGCACACATAAATCAGCTGCAAAGGTCAAGGTCAAACATGGAGGTCAAAGGTCGAATGAGTCAATTTCATGTCTCAGCCATAATTACACACATTTTTTTACCATGATCAGAAGATGTTTTAGGCATGCATAATTTAAAAAAATTTAGGAATTCCTATAAGAAAACCTTTTTTATTTCATTATGTTGAAGTACATGATATTTGCAAAAGGTAATTGTTCATAGCAAATACTTTTTTTCTCTCGAAATCTCTCTTTTTCACACCAAAATCTGCCATTTTTTCTGAGGATCTGCAAAGCAATAAAGGTAATATTCCCCTTTATTTCCGCAAAATATCATGTGTTTTTCGTGTATATATATATCAAATAGGAATCATATATATTGAGATTGAATATAATTAATGTAATTAGGTTTGAATTGAATCAAATTGAATGTTGTTTAAAGTATAGGTTATTTAGAGCTGCCCCAGAGAGCGGGGAAGGATACATAGGAATTCGGGAACCATGCCCTACTCTTATTATCAAATAGATTCCTATAGTTCTTTAACGTGCTCGGAGGATTGAATCCGATTTGATTTTTCTTTGTTTTTGCCTAATTTAGGTTGTATTGAAACGACACCAACTGTGAAAGTAATGAAATATGGGTCATATATTTATCTTAAGATATCTCAGAAACAAAGTTGGTGACGTATTATTTTTAAAGCTGAAATACGCTTAAGATAGACCATTCTAGCTGTGTACCAAATCTTAAAAAAAGTTGTTCACAGGAACAAAGATGAAGAAACTGTGGGAAATGTCTTAAAGTAGCTGTTAACAACTAGGTTTCTGGCTGTGAAGATGTCTGCAAATGGTACCAATACAAGTACAGTATGTGCAGTCATACAAGTTTAGTAACCAACAAGTATTACCTACATGTTTCAGTAACCCTCAAGTATTACTTACATGTTTTAGTAACCATCAAGTATTACTAAAACCATCAAGTATTACCTACATGTTAGTAACCAACAAGTATTACCTACATGTTTCAGTAACCCTCAAGTATTACCTACATGTTTTAGTAACCTCAAGTATTACCTACATGTTTTAGTAACCTCAAGTATTACCTACATGTTTCAATAACCCTCAAGTATTACTAAAACCATCAAGTATTACCTACATGTTTTAGTAACCTCAAGTATTACCTACATGTTTCAGTAACCCTCAAGTTTTACTAAAACCATCAAGTATTACTAAAACCATCAAGTATTACCAACATGTTTCAGTAACCCTCAAGTATTACTAAAACCATCAAGTATTACCTACATGTTTTAGTAACGATCAAGTATTACTAAAACCATCAAGTATTACTAAAACCATCAAGTATTACCTACATGTTTTAGTAACCATCAAGTATTACTAAAACCATCAAGTATTACCTACATGTTTTAGTAACCATCAAGTATTACTAAAACCATCAAGTATTACTAAAACCATCAAGTATTACTAAAACCATCAAGTATTACTAAAACCATCAAGTATTACCTACATGTTAGTAACCAACAAGTATTACCTACATGTTTCAGTAACCCTCAAGTATTACTTACATGTTTTAGTAACCATCAAGTATTACAAAAACCATCAAGTATTACCTACATGTTAGTAACTAACAAGTATTACCTACATATTTCAGTAACCTCAAGTATTACCTACATGTTTTAGTATACATCAAGTATTACTAAAACCATCAAGTATTACCTACATGTTTCAGTAACCTCAAGTATTACCTACATGTTTTAGTATACATCAAGTTTTGCTAAAACCATCAAGTATTACCTACATGTTTCAGTAACCTCAAGTATTACCTACATGTTTTAGTATACATCAAGTTTTGCTAAAACCATCAAGTATTACCTACATGTTAGTAACCATCAAGTATTACCCACATGTTAGTAACCCTCAAGTATTACCTACATGTTAGTAACCATCAAGTATTACTAAAACATCAAGTATTACCTACATGTTAGTAACCATCAGGTAATACCTACATGTTAGTAACCATCAGGTAATACCTACATGTTATTAACCATCAGGTATTACCTACATGTTAGTAACCATCAGGTATTACCTACATGCTTTAGTAACCATCAAGTATTACCTACATGTTTTAGTAACCATCAGGTATTACCTACATGTTAGTAATCATCAGGTATTACCTACATGTTTTAGTAACTATCCAATTTTACCTACATATGTTAACAACCATGGAGAGCCCTTTTACTTCTTACAAAAACATATTTCTTAGCAAGAACAACTTCATATTTGAGATTTTAAAATATGAATGAACTTTTTTGCAAACTTGTTTTGTGGCTTAGCTAGACAGTTAAAGGTGGTGTGTCTATAACAAATGTGCTGCGCTTGATTTAAAACTGCATAAATGCTTCTAGTCTGTATATCAGTTTAATTATGCTATATCAGAATAAGTACATAATATCAAATGTATTCATTGACCAATTTTGTTTCCATTAAAGGGACACATGGCAATCTTTGATGTACTGATTCCTCAAACCATTACGTGGCCCCGCCTTAATTCCATTAAGTGATGGGAACGCTTATATTTGCAGGATTTTATAATGGATATTTCGACAATAAAACACGTTTAAAAACATTGTTTACTGGAAAAATGCGATAGCATGTTTTAATTTTACAATATGCAAACTTTTGAAGCTGAAATTAAAAGTTTTTTATTTCATACCCCAGCTAACCCCGTTTTCGCTTCTTGGAGACGGGGTTGCATGGGGTATGAAAGGTAATACTCGGACCACGTAATGCAAATGAATTCTTCGATTTATTAATCCAGTATCATCTTGACTCTAAATCTGCTTGCTTATCATTGAATACAGTTTTGAGTTTTGAATTTACTTTGTTCTTCTGCCAAACTTTTAGGTATATTATTTGTGCATTATAATCAACATGAGTTCGTAATATGTAATCACAGTTTACTTTGAACTATTGAAATATTAATGACTGCAAATATGCAAAACTAATAGGATGCCACATGTTTTAAACAAAATAAGATTGCCGTTTGTCCCTTTACCTTTGTCTGCAGTACCTTTAAATTTGTTCCAGTTGGAATGATGAGCCAAAACTGTAATTTTGACAGTTGGTTTATAAACAAGGCTTCATGTTGGAACATGGTTTGTTAAAGCACTGGCACCTAACACTATCTGAGGTGAGTTGCCTATATCTGTTTCCTCTTGACCCCAGATTCATTGTTTTAAAGTATTGAGGCATCAATGCTGTTCACTTATCTAATATTTGAATGTTAATAAATTGATGAATTATGTCTCATTATAACCTCGCTTTCACGTGAAGTGGGGGCTATCACATTGTCCGTAACATTCACATGCAGTGGGGGCTATATAGGAATCACATTGTCCGTAACATCCCGTTGCATCGCGTTACACATTTTTGTCACATCTCATCACATTTCGTCCCGTAACATATTTTTATTAGTACCATTTCTCAAACAATTTGGTCGCAAACTTCATATACACTTAACAACTGATGACCTTATGTCTCTCAACATCACACATTGTTGATTGCCTAATTTAGTAAAGTGTTACGGCCCTTTGTTGGACTTTGAATTTAAGTGGTGATATTCATCACCTTCAGTGATACTTCTAGTTTGACACAGATTCACTTTTAAGAGGATATTGGGCGAGATGGTCTTGGCAGTGACAAGTGGGATTCCAATTTGTGCTGATAAGAATGTAACACTATGTTTCCTTTAGAAAAGACATCTGAAGTGCCACTGAAATGCCAAAGCTTCTGGGCAACTGATATCAAGGCTGCTTGGAAGCTGAAGTGCCAAAGCTACAGGGCAGCTAATGAGACAAAGCAACTTGGCAGTGAAAATGCCAAGGCCACTGGGCAGCTAAAATGTTAATAATTCTGGGCAACTGAATTGTCAATGTTTCTGGGCAAATGAAATGCCAAGGCTACTGGGAATCTACTGAGCAACAGTGCAAGTGTTACAATTCCAATGCTTAGGCTACTGGGCAACTTAAGTGCCAAAGCTACTAGGGCAATGCAAGATCTAAAGTTACTGGGCGACTTAAAGGGTCAAAGCTACTGGGTGAGCCAAAGCTACTGGGCAACTTTAGAGCTAAAGCTACTGGGCAACTTAAGAGCCAAAGCTAATGAGCAACTTGGAGCCAAAGCTACAGGACAACTTAAGAACCAAAGTTACTGGACAACTTAAGAGCCAAAGCAGCTACTGGGCAACTTAAGAGTCAAAACTAATGGACAACCTAACAACCAAAGCTTTTGGGCAACTTAACAAGCAAAGCTAATGGGCAACTTAAGAGTCAAAGCTAATGGGCAACTTAAGAGCCAAATCTACTGGGCAACGTAAGAACCAAAGCTACTGGGCAACTTAAGAGCCAATGCTACATGGCAATTTAAGAACCAAAGCTACTGGGCAGTTTAAAAGCCAAAGCTACAGGGCAGCTTAAGAGCCAAAGCTGCTGGGCAACTAAGAACCAAAGCTATTGGGCAACTTAAAAGCCAAAACTACTGGGCAGCTTAAGAGCCAAAGCTACTGGATAACATAAGAACCGAAGCTACTGGGCAACTTCAGAGCCAAAGCTACAGGGCAACTTAAGTACCAAGCTAATGGGCAACTTAAGAGCCAAAGCTACTCGGCAACTTAAGAGCCAAAGCTAAAGGGCAACTTAAGAACCAAAGCTACAGGGCAACTTAAGAACCCAAGCTAATGGGCAATCTAAGAGTCAAATCTACTGGGCATCTTAAGAGCCAAAGCTACTGTGCAGTTTGAGCCAAAGCTACAGGGCAACTTAAGAGCTAAAGCTACTGGGCAACTTAAGAGCTAAAGCTACTGGGCAACTAAGAACCAAAGCTACAGGGCAACATAAGAACCAAAGCTACTGGGCAACTTAATAGCCAAAGCTGCTGGGCAACTAAGAACCAAAGCTACTAGGCAACTTAAAAACCAAAACTACTGGGCAACTTAAGAGCCAACGATACAGGGAAACTTAAGAACCAAAGCTACTGGGCAACTTCAGAGCCAAATCTACAGGGCAACGTAAGAACCAAAGCTAATGGGCAACTTAAGAGCCAAAGCTACTGGACAACTTCAGAACCAAAGCTACTGGGCAACTTAAGAGCCGAAGGTACTGGTCAACATAAGAACCAAAGCTACTGGGCAACTTAAGAGCCAAAGCAACTGGGTAGCTTAAGAACCAAAGCCTTTGGGCAACTTAACAAGCAAAGCTAATGGGCAACTAACGAGTCAAATCTACTGGGCAACATGAGAACCAAAGCTACTGGGCAACTTAAGAGCCAAAGCTACTGGGCAACTTAAGAGCCAAAGCTAAAGGGTGACTTAAGAACCAAAGCCACTGGGCAACTTAAGAGTCAAAACTACAGGGCAACTTAAGAACCAAAGCTAATGGGCAATCTAAGATTCAAAGCTACTGGGCAACGTAAGAGCCAAAGCTACTGGGCAACTTAAGAGCCAAAGCTACAGGGCAACTTAAGAACCAAAGCTACAGGGCAACTTAAGAGTCAAAGCTACTGGGTAACTTAAGAACCAAAGCTTTTGGGCAACTTAACAAGCAAAGCTAATGAGTAACTTAAGAGCCAAAGATAATAGGCAACTTAAGAGTCAAATCTACTGGGCAACTTGAGAACCAAAGCTACTGGGCAACTTAAGAGACAAAGCTACTGGGCCACTTCAGAGCCAAAGCTAAAGGGTGACTTAAGAACAAAAGCTACTGGGCAACTTAAGAGCCAAAGCTACAGGGCAAATTAAGACCCAAAGTTAATGGGCAATCTAAGAGTCAAAGCTACTGGGCATCTTAAGAGCCAAAGCTACCTTAAGAGCCAAAACTACTGGGCAACATACTTAAGAGCCGAATCTACTGGGCAACTTAAGTGCCAAAGCTACAGGGCAACTTAAGAACCAAAGCTACTGGGCAACTTAAGAGCCAAAGCTATTGGGGCAACTTAGGAACCAAAGCTACTGGGCAACTTAAGAGCCAAAGCTACAGAGCAATTTAAGAACCAACTCTACTGGGCAACTTAAGACCCAAAGCTACTGTGCAACTTAAGAGCCAAAGCTACTGGGCAACTCAAGAACCAAAGCTAATGGGCAACTTAAGAACCAAAGCTACTGGGCAACTTAAGAGCCACAGCTACAGGGCAACTTAAGAACCAAAGCTACTGGGCAACTTAAGAGCCAAAGCTACTGGGCAACTTAAGAGCCAAAGCTAAAGGGTGATTTAAGAACCAAAGCCACTGGGCAACTTAACAAGCAAAACTAATGGGCAACTTAAGAGCCAAAGCTAATAGGCAACTTACAAGTCAAATCTACTGGGCAACATGAGATTCAAAGCAACTGGGCAACTTAAGAGCCAAAGCAACTGGGCAACTTAAGAACCAAAGCTACTGGGCAACTTAAGAACCAAAGCTACTGGGCAACTTAAGAGCCACAGCTACTGGGCAACTTAAGAGCCAAAGCTACTGGGCAACTTAAGAACCAAAGCTACTGAGCAACTTAAGAGCCACAGCTACAGGGCAACTTAAGAGCCAAAGCTACTGGGCAACTTAAGAGCCAAAGCTACTGGGCAACTTAAGAGCCAAAGCTACTGGGCAACTTAAGAACCAAAGCTACTGGGCAACTTAAGAGCCAAAGCTACTGGGCAACTTAAGAGCCAAAGCTACTGGGCAACTTAAGAACCAAAGCTACTGAGCAACTTAAGAGCCACAGCTACAGGGCAACTTAAGAGCCAAAGCTACTGGGCAACTTAAGAGCCAAAGCTACTGGGCAACTTAAGAGCCAAAGCTACTGGGATATGTACTTACAAAGCTTCTGGGATGTTGAAAGCAATTATATGTTCATGCTGAATTATTAAAGGTAAACCTGATAGTGGGCCTTTAATCAATCAATTTACTTCTTTTCCAAAATAACGAATTTCCGGTGAGAGTAATAACTTGAGCCAAATTTCAAATTATTCAAATTTAACACATTTTATTCATTACTACAATATTTTAATGCCTGTTGTAAGAAATATTTAAGCCAGTAGTCATAACTATTGGCTGTGGTAATTCTACAGACAAAACATTGGCATTAGGTTGTAGATTTGTGTTTTCTAAAAACTAATGTAACGTCACTACTTCAGACAAAAATGCAAACTATTAAATAAAATAAAAATAAAATTCATCTTATTGAAAAGTGATTTTAGAACATCAAAATCCATGACTTTTGTAAACGTTTAGTTTATTTGGATGAGTGAATAGTTATAAAACAGACCTCAAGATTGCCAAGCAGCTCCGTGGCCAAGGGGTTAATGACATTGTGTTGTAAATATTCTCGCCTCACACTGCTGCGAGTTCGAATTCCACTGGAAGCTCGACTTGTAAGTGAGGAAGTATTGATTCTTACAGATCTCAGGAGGTGTAAAGTACTGGTTCTACCCAGGAAAAGTGAGTGGTCTGCCTCCACCACAGACAAATCGACCGTGATATATGACCTTACATGTGTTGATACAAACAAACCTTTTTAAATTAAAAAGACACATTGTTTAAAGAAATATAGGTACACATTTCACATGATAAATACCTGGTTGCATAGCCAATAAGAAACAGGTCCCAGACAAAATTAGAATGGACACCTCTTAACTCATTTGGCAACTCACCTGAAACCTACCTCCCCCCACCTCCCCCTCTCCCACCCCCACCTCCCCCACCCCTCCACCCAGCCCTCCACCCAGCCCACTTCTGACATTAGAAACGGTTAAGATAAAGAGAATGTATGTGTTTTATCCTGAAAAAATAAATGGACTTTCAGAACTTTTAACTTGGGAAATTTTCTAAAATCATCAATTATGATTATTATATTATAAGGAAAAAGTAATGAAAAAATTACCTTTGATTAGAAATGCCAAATTCTCCAAAACTGGAAACTGGTATCTCTCATTAAAGATCCCTGGATATACGGATACATGCAGACTGTAATACAGTGTGTATACAAAAGCTTTTGTGACTTTTAATAAAAGTGATATATGTTTACCAGGTGCTCGCATTATCAGCTTTCTCACACGCGCCAAAATACAGTTGAAACCATGTTATTTGTATAATGGAACCGTAAACAAAAACAAATAAACAACCAGAGGATTTTAGATTATTTGAAGATGTTGGTCTGTACAATTTTTGATATTGTATTGTACAGATTTTATGTGTACAAAGAATAATTATATTGGTATTTAAGATTAGCAATGTTACAATGTCTTTCAGAAGGTCTGTATCTATTTTATTTGCATCAAATTTGCCTACAAAAATTTGGTGTCACTTTCTGAACCCTGTTTACTTTCAAAAGTAGCATCATGAGTTGCATGAAACATGAGTGATCCTGCAGTATCTATTTTGCAGTATCTATTTAAACATGGTGGTTAGAATTGTAATTTGGCGCCCAGTGGGGGAGGGTGTCATGAGTAAGTAGAAGCATGCTATATTTAGATTTGATGCAATTGTCTCGTTGTTGCTAACATTGTTTTGTCTATTATTACTTATGGAAGAATCAGCCAGAGAATCAGCTGAGTGTGAGATTTTATGCGGACCAAACTTTCCCACGATTCCCTGATGGAAGGCCATAATTCTGACAGAAACCGTCTGCTGGCATGTTGCATAACTGAAAGGTATGAGTCAAGGTTCCTCCTTCTTATTATCGTGTTTATGCTAACCTGTGTCCAAAAATATTCTCGGAGATTAAACATTTCAAATAGAGCCATTGTTGAGAGGCAATTGGCATACTTTGAATTCATCTTCTGTGTTACTTTAGATATACAAAAATGTCATGGACATTAGCCTAGTGTGAATTATTATGATGCCATTGGTGGGATGAAAGAAACCATACTTGGTTATCACCAGTAATAAAACATTGGGTCCTTTGAAATATTAACCAAAGCCAGTGAACAGTATCAAGCCTCAGTTTAAGCTTATATTTAAAGTTGGTGAGGGAATTGTTTCTTCCAAGAAGAGGATCATTGATAATTGAATTGGGTTTTAAGGTACATCAACACATGAAAGGTTATATGGCGCCTAACAGGAATGAACATGCCAGGAAGTTCTATAGTAGACACTCCATTTACGATGGAGCCATGTTTCCTTGTTTGCATATGCGGTGTCATGAAAAAGACCTTGAATGAGTATGATAAAAAATGACATAATGAATATGGGGGTCCTACCCCTCTGCATGTGACAGTGTGTTTGAGAGATTGCAGTGGTTGTATTCTAACCTGGCAACCACACGGCCTCCAAGAAGAGGGAAAAAAGAGGCTGTTTGCAAGGGGAGATGCTGATATCTTACGGATTAAAAGCCATGTGACCTATACTGAATGATTCTACTATAATATCTAGTTAAATATGATACCGTATTTCCCCTAATCAGAGCACCTCCCCTAATAGTAGCCCCCTCCCCTCCCACCCACCCACCCACCCACCCTTTCAACAACAACAACAACATTAATAATAATAAAGTAATAATAATCAAAGTTCAAAATTCACTACAGTTTTGATCTTCCCCTCCTCCAAAAAAAAGCATTTTTTTTACAATTTTTAAGTGCTTTGCATTTTGCCTGGGCACTGCTATTAGGGAAATGCAGTATATAAACATTTCTTTTCATTAAATCCCATCGCTTAACACATTATAAGTAAAACAGTTACATTGGTGCATAAACATTTATACTAAATTTAGGTCACCATGACCTAGTTACTGGAATGAACTTATTGAACCCCACTGCATCCACCTGTTGGGCTCTTGTTCTATGTCCCCACACCATGCAAGCCGATTCAACACATTATAGGATCGGTCGAATGATACGGATCGACGGAAAGCGTGAGGTCAAGAAAAACAGAAGAAGGTAAGGGACCGACCATTTTGATCTCTGGCGGGGGCCTGGGATTTTCCTTTGAGCCGAAATTTTTTTTTTTCATTTCTTGAAAGCTTGGATTTTTATTTCGCCTAATACACTGGCCAGAATAAATTTTTTCGTGAACTTGAAAGCCAGAATATTTTTTTTTTAAAGTTTTACTATTCGTAGAATAAGAAGAGCTGTTGTAGATCTACTCAACATCTGCGTCGTCAGGTTGGTTTTCAGTTGTTAGCCAAGTCCTGTTATTTCAGCAACCACTGGTCAGTGAAACTTGAAATATATCACCAGTACCATCAAGGACACTGGTAGACACAGGTTCCATAACTCCGTATGGCATTTAAGCAAAAGCATGTTTTTTTTTATTACTTTGAATTTCTAGTTCAAGTTCTTTTTTTGACAAGGTCCATTTATTTTAACAACTTAAAGTCGTACATCAACAAAACTTCAGTAAAGTTTGGAATATCAAAGGCACTAGTAGACACATGTTCCATATTAATTCTGTATTTCAAAATGCTGGTTAAAGTTTTTAGGCAAGTCCTTTATTTCAATAGGTGATTGTGAATTATTAATACAACTTCAGTAAAACGTGAATGCTAGCAGACACATGTTCCATAACTCTGTATTGCATTTTAGCAAAATTATGGCCCTTTTTCTGGATAAATATTTTCTGTATTGTATTTTAGAAAATGTGTAGCCTATAATTTTCGACGTAGAATTGCTTTTGTTTTATTTGTTGGCAAGTCCATTTATTTCAATTACCCACTAGCCATATAACTCAGCCAAAGGAGCTTGACAAGTGTCATCACTTACAGACATAATCATGTTTCATAACTTTTTATTTCATTTTAGCCAGATGATATTTTCTTTTTCAATTTAGAGTTTCAGTTAAAGTTTTTTAAGCAGCTTCATATATTTCAATGAAACCACTGCATACATCCAATAACATGTATTATGGCAAGCCTGTATATATCATTAGCCCCTTAAACCCCACACCTTCCCCACTCCTGCACCAACATCACCCCAGATAGACAAATATTTATTATATTCTTCAGTTACCATGTCTGCATCCATCCTGTTCTCTTTCATCCCCTTCCCAACACCCTCCTCTCAACCCCCATCTCCAATGTAAATATTGTATTATTTCTGTGTTTTTTTTCCTATTCAGTAACATTCCACCTCCCCTCCCCACCCTCTTCAAGTTCATATTCTTTCTGGGGTATTGAAGGTCTTGCTTTGATATTTGGTATATATGTTCACTGACACCCCCACCCCGCACCCCTACACCCTCATCTCAGTCGCCACCACCTATTAACCTCCACAATTAAGACGACCTTGTGAATGAACTGGCACCATGATTGGTGAGACAGAACTGTCAGTGACCTTGTTTAAAATTGACCTTGAATAGTGGAAAATGCTGTCCTTTCGACAGCTCTTTTGTTTAATATGGATCTTTCCATATTTGGTGGATAGAACTTCATGTGCTGGTGTTAATATTTAGTTATGCTTGTACTTGTCTGCTTTCTATGTGAGCCCCGTTTTGCTCTTCTGAATTATGAATTCATTGGATGTTTTGTTTGGTAGGGGGTCATTTTATACTGGGCAATGACTACCATGTTCCATATCATTCTTATTAACACTGGCATATAGTGCATGGCTTTGTCTGTAACCTGGTATTGCATGTGGCTGAAGCTGCTTCTTAAGTCCATTTATTTGTTGAAGATATTCACAAAGTCCATCGCATAAGTACCAGGACCCTTGTATTGTAATACTATCATGACCACTGCATACTACATTGATTACTAACATGCCCAAAGTACATCACATCTATAACTGTCATGGCTACTCTTTACCTCATTTTCTACTACCATGACCACTGTATATCACAAGTATTACTATCATGACCACTGTATATCACATTTAGTACTACCATGACTACTAAGACTAAATACCACATTTATTACTACCATGACCACCGAGTAACCTCATTCATTATTGCCATGACCACTGAATACCCCATGTATTACTACCATGAGCTATGCATACTACATTTATTGAGAATAGTGATTTTGAATAGAGAGAAGTGACCATGTATTTCAAAGAAATATTTAGCAGAACAAAATATATTTTTCAAACATATTTTTCAGTATAATAAAATAAATAGCCATAGAAGGTTGACAAATGTTCACTGTCACCCTCACAGGATTGCAATATTTACATACTACCATGACCAATGTATATCACATTTAGGCCATTATTTTTTATTATTTTTAAGAACCATCAAGACAGAGAATAGCTGTAGGAGGAAGGGAAAAAAGTTAAAAATAATCTATCAAATTCCCTATGGAAAAATAAAATATCTAATTCCGTTTTGTCGTAGGAGGGTTCGTAAAACGAATTATCAAAAAATAATGGCCTTATTACAACCATGACTTATGTATACCACATTAATTATAACCATGACTTTATATGAATATCATGTTCATTACTACCATGATCAATGTATACCAAATTACTACCATGATCACTTTATAACACTTTATACATTACATTTACTGCACCATTGCCAGTGTATACTACATTTATAACTGCCATGACTAATGTTTAGCACATGTATTACTACCATGATCTATGCACATCACATTTATTACAACCATGAATACTATCACTGTCTTCTACAACTCATTTCAACTTGAGATTTCAATAAACTTCTGAGCAGAAGTTGTGGATGTAGCCAGATTGTGGTTAAACATATCCATGTTGAATCCAGTGGCTGATTAAGTAGATCTACATTAAAATATCTTATTGACTGAAGAGGGAGCCAGATTTTTTTCCTCTAATTGGACTCAGAGCCAGATTATTTTTTTCGAACAATTTGAGGGACTTTTTTTTTTTTTTTCTTTAGGTCAGAGCCAGGATTTTTTTTTTCAGCAATTCAAGGGCCAGAATATTTTTTCAAAAAAAATCCCAGGCCCCCCCAGAAATCAAAATGGTCGGTACCTAAGGGCTTGGAAATCGACAAATTAATACCATTTAAATTGCATGAAAAGCTTAATCAGTCTCCCCCACAAGATACAAAATCAGCCCGGATCGGGGCCAGAGATATAATCTTGATACAGTTACAATCTCACCAGGTAGCAGCCTTTTAATGACCCCTAACAAATTAACTGCAATAAAAGTAGCCAGTGCTAATGTGGAACAGCTGGCATATCTGAGAGGCTCATTCTGCAGCAATAAGATCGAGTATAAATGGACACTATCATGAAATAAAACAATGTACTTGATGAAAATTCAGTTTATTTTATATATAGTGTTACTAGCATAGACTTATTTAATACAAATGGAAATTGTATCAGTTGCTGTAAAATGAGAAAAATATTGTTTTACTTACTAATAGTATACAACAACTTAGATTGTATTTTTAATAATTGTATTTTGCTGTCAAATCTTTGACAGTTCTCAGTAATTATAACATTATTAAAAATAAGTACACTTTGTAGTAATATAGTATAAATCTATTGATGTACATAATGTGCATGCATATTTAGAAACTCTCATTATCACATCAATATATATACTTAAAACCCTCATTTCACCACATCAATATATATAACCCTCATTTAACCACATCAATATAATTATATACTTGAGGGCTTAAAACAAACATCAGAAACAACAGATTATATCAAAGTTTAAAGGGACACACGGCAATCTTCTTTTTTTTAAACTCGCGGTGTACCATTAGTTTTTCTACATTACTTGCATTTGTTCAATTATTAATATTAATTATGAGAAGAGTATAAAGAAAACTCTTTTTGCAAATC
>JAWPHD010019635.1:0-34908 GCA_037043455.1 Cyrtodaria siliqua | reverse complement strand
GTTTACACTTCTTATTCATTGCTCAAACCATACTGGGTTATGGGCTCGCCTCGCATGGAGGTAAGGGGTTGGTGAGTGGTGGGAGGGGGTGGGGTGAGTGTGCACTCTCAAATGTTTTATTTTGATTTGGTATTTTTTTTTCTCAAAAATAACCAATCCTCATCCAATTTTTTCTGGGGCTGGTGAGGGTGGGGAGTGTGGGGAGGGGCGAGAGTGCGGCAAATGTAAATATTTCTTAGATGTTAGTTTTGTTTATTATTACATCATAACTGTGGTTCCTGATTTTGGAGAGGGTGGGTGGGGATGGGGAAGGCGGGGTGCACTATCAAATGAATTTTGTATCTATTTTTCTTAACAGATAACATTAACCCTTATTTAAAAAAGAGTAAATATTTCTGTGTTGTTGATCTTAAACCGTGATTATGGTACATACTGCCTACATCAATCCTCACGAAAAAGTCCATATTTTCAATTCGGTCCCAAGGTCACAGATTATTCTGTTGCAATTTTTAGCACCTTTCAAGATGGCCGCCAATCAAATGCTTAAAGACAGCAATATATTCTTAATTATGGCTTATCCCAAGGAACATTCACACTTAACTGTTTTATTTTATCTTGGCTTCGATTTAGGCTCCTTTATAATATATTAAATGTCCCCCGACCCCATGTTAAATATTTACGGCACATTGCTTAAATAAGGCAATATGTTTTTAATTATGGCTTACCCGAATTTACATAGAAATGTTTTATTTTACTTTTGATTTAGGTTTAAGCTCTTCTATAATATAATAAATGCCCACCACAATCTCACCCCACTCCTCTGTTACTATTTTAGCACATTTCAAAATGGCTGAAATCCAAATACTTAAAGATAGAATATGCAATTGATAGAGTCTGGTCTCAGCGAGTTGGTTTATTTAATCGAGGTGTTTAAATAACCAACGCGCTGAGACATACTCTATCTTTTTTGTAGCATTGTGTACTTAGTAACACAGTGACGTCAGAGCGACGTCCGTACTCTACATTCCTCTATCTGGTAGTTGTAGTACGGTATAGCCACGCCCATTAGTTACCCTAAATTAAACGATGTAATGCTTTGTATTCATCAAAGGAAATGTCGTCATTATACAATTCCGTGTAAATGATTTTCAGGTTAAGATTAGAATGTGTAGCATGGTCGGTGATATTTTCTTTGTTTAATGTATCATCATCACCCCTGTATTGTTTTAGGTGCTGTTTGAGTGAAGGCAGAAAACAATGGTCGTCGCTCCAGCAAAACATGGAGTTTTTACAACATAATTTGAAGCAACTCTCTAGTTCTGCAGATGAGAAGGTTTCAGGCCCATTCTGCATTTGTTTTAATTATATAGCGGAAATTCCCGAGTTGCGTTTCTTTTTCCACTTTAGTATATTTACTTTTTTGGCAAATATCGGTCTGGGTAGAATAATAGAAAGCGCCAACTGCATTCGCCCGTTTTTCACGCACATAAAACTCAACGTTTGCTTGACGTTTTGTTGTAGGGATGGGGATGGGGTAAGGGTCTCATAACAGGATAAAGCAAATTGAATTTGATGATACTAGATAATAGATAACAATGAATTAACAATACACAAAACAGTTCACAGTAAATAAAATAAAATAACAATCCTAAATTTTACATTTTACGATAGGTGGTGGAGGGGGAGAGCTTGGGACAAGATAAATAAATAACAGACAACATTAACCAATAGATAACTGTCAATATTATTTTAAAATAATAAAAGTATAAATTTCGCAAATTACAGCATAACACAACAGTTTGGTTACACAGTCTTGTTACCATCACGTGCTGCTTTTCATAAGTCAAAAGACATTTTTAAATTTTAAAACTTTTAATTAACATGCAAATATGTCTTTTGTACAACAATCTCTCAAAGTCTCGCCAAAATCTCACCAACGTTAGTGGCAAGTTCATCAACCATCGAGTTTCCTCCGAGCCTTTATGCTGTTTCCCCTGGCTGAATCCGTGTTGCATAGCATAGAGAAGAAAGCAAAAGCAGGCCGGCTGACCAAGGCTACAGTAAAGCTTCTTTAAAAATGTTGACACTTCAAAACGAGGTCATACCGAAAAACAGGTATGATCGATGATCGGTCAAAGTCAGTTTTTAAATCCTGAAACGGAAGGTTACGTTTATTGTTTGTCTTCAATTGTGTTTTTGTATGCCCTTACTGGATATTGTCTTGTTACTCTGTTTTCTGACAAGTCATTGAGTACTTGCTTGGCTGCTTTCTAGGCCTAGAAAACTCATGTAGCTTTATTTACAACATACGAGTCATGCAAACATTGACTTTTATTTGCGTGAAAAAATGGCGAATATAGTCGGCTTATCGCTAGTGGGTACTTTAATCTGAATAATCTGCCAAGTATACAGGTTTGTCTGTCCGAGACTAGAATACACGTAACAAAGCGTAGTAAAGAAATCAGAAGCATGCTGGATGACCGGGGCTAATCATTCCGTTGACATTTTATTTAATTAAAACATGACGTTACTCGAATTGTTTTATCATTTTTTAGATTTTAAATCGACATATTTATATGACATAATCGACAAACAGAACATAGCTTGAAATAAATATCTCGTGTTTATCAGATAAATATCTCGTGTAATACAGATACTACTCATTACGCCGAGTACCTTTATATTGATATATTTTTTATTTGTTTTGTTTCAACGCGATATAAATAAAAGAAAAAAATGTCGAGTTCATTAAAATCGATTTATTGTAAAATGAAGAACCTTGTCAACGTATTTGTTTTGCATTTATTGAATTGAGTCGTGTTTTGTCGACATACATATATCGATTTATAGATATATATCATAACAACTCGAGTTATTTTAAATGGAGAATTTCAATATAACCCAACAAGACGAGGCACGAATACGCTTCCGTACAATTGTACGGAAGCGTATTCGTGCCTCGTCTTGTTGTGTTATATTGATTTTGGCAATTTAAAATAACACGAGTTGTTATGATAGATATCAATAAATCGATATATGTATGTCGACAAAACACGATGTAATCCAATAATTGCAAAACAAATACGTTGAAATGGTTCTTTATTTTACAATAACTCGTTTTTATTGAAATTGACATTTTTTTCTTTTATTTATATCGCGTTGAAATAAAACAAATAAAAATATATCGGTATAAAGGTACTCGATATAATGATTAATATCTGATATACATGATATATTTATTTCAATATATGTACAGTTTGTCGGGTATTTGATATAAAGTTGTCGATTTAAATTTTAAAAAAAGATGAAAAAAATCAGGTAAATACGGAAGCGTATTCGTGCCTCGTCTTGTTGCGTTATATTGATTTTTTCAATTTAAAGTAAGTCGACGTGTTATGATATATATCTATAACTCGATATATTTATGTCGACAAAAAAGGATGTAATTCAATCAATGTCGATTTAAAATCTGAAAAATGATAAAACAAGGAAAGACATAGGTATGGAAAGCCGTAGGGAACCCTGCTAATATAATTATTTTTACTATATGTTTATTTCAATTATAATCACCACATTAAAAATGTTAACATTTTTTATTGATAGTATGGAAAGCCGCAGGGGACCCTGTGATTACAATTATTGTTTACTATATGTTTAACTGAATTATTATAATCCGAACATGTCTACGATTTCGTACGTGTTATCATTATTCTGAAAATTAATACATTTTTAATAGCATCATTATTCTGAAAATCCATACATTCTGAAAAAATATATATACATTCTGAAAATGTATACATTTTTCCATGCGCCGTTATTATTAGAAACAATAGGCTCCTCTCTCTGTGACAATGTATCCATGACGTGTCATGAGCGTGTTTTATATTTCCATATAATGTAAAGGAAACCTTGACCGTTGATATCTGAGCCCCTCCCGCACCCCACCCAAACACATGCACGCACGCACGCACACACAGACACACACACACATCACTAGGGACTTACATATTGAAGACCGACCGAGAAGTTATACGAAAGAAAAAGCGTTTTGTACTTTTTGAATCACCTTTGCGTTTTAATACTTGTTGGAGTGGCTGTATTCTGTGAATGCTACTCTTCCTGTTGGACCTATAACATTTTCTTTCTTTAAACATTCAAAGTGGCCTTGCCAAATGGCCTACTGACCCCAAATCAAATCAATAGAGAGCACTGTCTAACCAACGTATTTTGTTCGGCTGTCAAAGGTATGCCAACCTAGAACATGAGACTACCTTAAATAATTGTAATATTAAAACTTCAGCATTATTTTTTTGCGCAGTATATATTCTAATATCCCAATGACAGTAAATCACGTCAAAGCTTTATATTTTATTTACAAAATTATTTTACCTGAAACGTTATTTACATAATGGTGAAGATAACATCTTAAAATCTTAATGGTAACTTAATTTTATTACTGACATCTGAATATCAAGTGTCAACATAACGAAATTGTATATTTTGGATCATAACCTTATTTTGATATATATTAATATTTTGCAAATGACAACTTGAAAATCAGATTAAAATCTATTTATAAAATTTCGAGAAATGAAATCCGGTTAGGTTGCAGTGATGTAATTGATGCGTATTTTAAGTGGGTTACAGCAACCTATTAATTTTGTCCTGTTTGTTGAGAATATAACCTGGCGGTGATATCTCTATTTATTTTATGTTAAGCAATGAAATACTGTGTTTTATCAGTGAAATAAAAGTGTTATTCCACACTGTGGAATATAGAGTTTTATTTCCACAGTAGCTGCCAGGACTACTTTTTTAATGTGCAACCAACACAAATGCATGTACATTAACACGGCTCACAAGATAAATCCCTACTTTTATACTGTTAAATCCATTGTTTATTTAATTACTTTCTTTCTGTGACGTTAATGGTTTCGTTACGTCATCGTGACTAGGAAATAAACAGGGCGCGAAGCCAGGTGTATAAAACAGTTTAACTACTTAAATAATTGTTTGTAAAATCATAAAATAAACAGAAAAATTGTTGTTTTGTCGTGAATAACATATTTTATTTCATCTCGAAGTGAGAAAACTTTTATATTTACACTCATGCTTCGCATTCGTGAAAATATAAAGTTTTCTCACTTCTCGATGAAATAAAATATGTTATTCACTCCAAAACAACAAATATCCTCTATTTACACTCGTTTTAT
The DNA here is from genome assembly GCA_037043455.1 of Cyrtodaria siliqua. Taxonomy (NCBI): domain Eukaryota; kingdom Metazoa; phylum Mollusca; class Bivalvia; order Adapedonta; family Hiatellidae; genus Cyrtodaria; species Cyrtodaria siliqua. The sequence goes on along the minus strand of JAWPHD010019635.1, from coordinate 29,695 downwards.
TGAGATATCAATAGGGTATGAGTGACGTTTGGTGCACCCTAGAACCTGGTTTAAAGCCCAGCGGTCCTTTTTGCCACTGACCGTTGTCTTTTATTCGTATTTGTATTTATTGTTTGTTTGGTTGTCTGTGGTCCTTGAATCTACATTTCCTGATCGATCTTTATATATACTCTTTTTTTTGCATAATCTGAATATCCATGCTACATAAAATGATACTGTTTCATCAAGCAAAATGTAAAAAGACAGGTTGTTTTTTTTAAAAAAAACAACACAACACTATATTTTGGTTAAACATTAAATATCATACGATAATTCATTAACCAGTTTATGCCGATAACATGAAGACATCACCACCCGTTACAAAACAACCGAACTACGGTAAACGTAACACAATATGTACGCCTATACAAACTGCACGCAACCATCGTGTGACGTCTATGTGCGTAGGTGATTAATTTGACTCTAGGATGACTACTATTATTAAAAGAAAACAAATAAGTAGGTGAAAAGTAAGGAATTGCAAATAATATAAACTAAGACATACTCAACGCTATAATTGTTGTTAACCGTCCACCAATCCACTGTTTTGGCATAAACATATATTTGTTTAAAACTTGCGTTATTATTAATATACTACTATCCTTATACTGCGCCAAATACTCGTTTTCGTAGAATAACGACTTCATCCCGTTTCCTATAAAACGATTTTTATGATAAGGAAATCTGTCAGATAGTTTTAATAAATGTTTGAAAGGTCATCATAACATATGCATTTCTGATAATCTGAAACACGTTTATACGTTATTAATAGATGTCAACATTTCAATGTCAAAGTCGAATTATTATGCTAGGATGGGGTTAAACCACGTTCTTGGGTGCAGCAAATCTCACGTTACCCTATTGTTATCCCAATAAAACGGAAAAGTGTTAAAACGAAATCCTCGCCATGCTGTATCCTCTAAGAAACTAATTAGCAATAATAGGCAATATACGTATAACAACCAGACGATCATTTGAATGTTATTTAGAGCTGCCTTCAGAGAGAGGTAAAGCATACACAGGAGTCTACGGTTAATGTGTTTAGAACACACACACACACACACACACACATATAGAAACAAGTTGTTTTTATATTACCTTCAATACTTCGAGTTATAGTACGGCGATCTAATACTACCGAAACGTAAAAGCACTTCTGCTAAAGTTCTAGTTTTTAATGCATAACTACTTGCTAAAAGGCTTTTGCATATACACAGAAGACGTACTATATAACAACAGTAAGTCAGCATATAAATAAGACGCCATGCGTAAAAGTTGTTAAACAGAAATAGAACCTCTTTGATCAGATCTGAATATATGTTGTTTTTGTGTTTTAGGTTGCAAACATATTATACTGATTGGTAAAAGCCGCCTTTCCTTGAAGAATCTGTGATAGAGGAAGAGCGATGTTCTTTACATAAAATTAAAATGAGGCAAGGACTAGTTAAAAATGTCGAACAAATGCATACCATCCGGACACGTATAAGGTTAGGTATCTATACCCACTTTTCCCTTTCACTGCCCTTGCTAACGGATTGTTATGGCAAAAATACTTTACACTTCTATACTCTTATGTAATAATTAAAGGCAATGGGACACTCTTTGCGCATTGTTACTTCTAATGCGGCACCACTATTGTCACAACTACTGAAAAGGGGATCCCGTGGTCACCACTGACACAAACAAGGAAGTACAGTAGCATACCTGTACTGAGTCTGTTCAAGAGAGGTAATATAATGTTTAACACATCTCACGCTCACTAGCAGGCATTCCACTTTAAAGACACATGGACAGGGCTTCCGTATCAAAGAAAAACGTATTGCTCACTTCAAAAAAAGTTCGCTAGAGAAAACACTTAAATATTTGGCCTGTAACAATATTAAAGACTTTTTTACTAACGGCAGTTTAGACAATTACACTATGTGGACTTGCCAAGAAGATTGTGAAGCACTCATTTCCTTATGAGATAATATTTTCGTCATGGATGGAACTACCGTTTATAATCAAATAATTAGTATATATATGGGTACGAGCTGTGCACCTCTTGTCGCAGATTTGTACTTGTATTGCTATGAAAGAGATTTCATGTTGAGTCTTTCATCCGATACTCAGGCAGATGTAATTGAAAAATGATATATAGGGTCCTATAGAAACCACAGCATCCAAACGCAGTGGCATCGTAGGTCCGCATTGTACTGCAAACAAGGACTTGAAACTACAATGAAAGAGACAAAAAACAACAGAAAGGGTGGTGAAGACATGGTTACCGACTTGGAACGGTCAGTAGGCAATAAGGCCTACTGGTTAGCTTGAATCGATTTTATATGCGCACAATCCTAGCTATTATCCTGTCTTCAGCGCCCAAATAGACAAGACAGTGTAAACAAAACTACATCCCATCAAAAGGAAATCTCTAACAATAAAGTCCACATCCAGATAAACCAACTAAAGATATACATACAAAATAATAAACATCTCAGGATGTATCCAGAATCGTACTGAAGCCTTTAATGTCACCTCTCTTAATCCAGATGACTTATTCAACATTGATAATCCTTTCTTTTCTACTATGGTTAATAATATCCTTCCCAAAGAACTTCAACTCAACAAAGCTAATATTTGTTATACTGTCGCTTCTTTTCTTGATTTACATCTCCCTATTAAAATGGAGAAATAATAAGTAAACTATATGACCAGAGAGCTGATTTAAAAAATGTGATATTGCTAATTTTTCCCACTTAGATGGGGATGATTCCCGAGCTACTTCTTATGGAGTCGTCTATGCTTCTCAACTTATTCATTTCTAAAACTTGTAGTCGAGTTGAGGACTTTAATATCGTGATGGGTGTATGACTAAGAAGCTACTCCATCCTGGTTACCGTTACCATAAACGTCGAAAAACCTTTGCACATTTTTATTATCTTAATCGTGATCTACTTTTAAAATATAAACCTAATTTAAGAAATCTTCTGCCTCAAGGACTATCACAACCTGACTTATATGGTGATGTTATTTACAAACTTCGTAAGGTCCTTGTTCATAATCACTTTGATACAATATTTATTAAACTTGTTTAAAAGTTTATCAAAAGAGGTTATGACTATCATTTTGCAACGTACTACATATTTAGTGGTTGACCCCTTTACAGTTCGCCACTATGCTTTCCTCTTTGATTGTGCGATGACCAAACAGCTTATCGACCCTATGGTGACGTCTGAATAAATCCATATAGGACATTAGCTTTTGATGTTTGTCTTTGACCTTGTCTTGTCGTACCCTTAACGGTTTGATCTCTTATTGCACTGGCTTCTGCTAAGTCAATTCAATGGCTTTTTAGGCTTTTTTTATATTGTATAATTATACATGATCATATAATGCGTTTTACCTATATTGCCTATTAATGCTGCTGTGTTTTAGGTATTATAGCCTGGCGGGATTTATTTATTTATTTACTCAGTCCAGTTCATTGGGGTGACAATACGGTACGAGTGATGTTTAGAACCTGGTTAAAAACCCCAGCGACCTTTTCTGCCACTGACCGTTCCAAGGCGGTAGCCCTATTGTCAACCCTTTTATGTTTGTGATGTCATATCTTGCCTTTTGTTCATCTGTATAGTTGTTGTTTGTTTCTCTGTGTGTTGTGGTTGACTATCGACCTTGAATACTTCATTTCCTGTTTGATTTGTATATCGACTTTTATAATTTGCATGAAAATGAGACAAAATGAATGATTAATTATCCAGATCAATTATGGTGTGCGAATTTCTGTTGAAGCTTACATATAATAACTACTGTTATATAACTTATCTAACTATCACCATAACATGAACGAAATGAGATTAAGCAATTTATTTAAAATATCAGATATGTTTCCCTAAAAACACTAATATGCGAACTACGACATAATCCTAATGTATATCCGAAATGAATATTTTCTCTCAACTCTTATGAATGCATGTCATGCATTTCAGGATTATTAATCATGAATCATCCTGTAATAAGAACCGACAAAAGTTTCCAATGACACCCATTTAAAAATAAAAAAATAATGGCGGTGTTCGTTTACTTTGATTTATTAGTATAAAAATGCAATTTTGGAGGAAAACATAAAATGGTAATGTTAAAAGATATTAAAATGCGTCATAGTGAAAGATGAGAACTTTCCTTATTGCTTGGATGTCACAAATGTGTGTAATAGTGGACTCCTAGTGTGGTGTCAAACTTATTTTGAGGCAATATTCATTACGTCTGTGGGTTGCACTGCACCATCAATGAACATTTATTTTTATTACAGTTAATCTACAAACTATTTCATATGTTAAACATAAGGTATCGGCTATGGAAGTCGTTATTTAATAAACGATGATTGTCACCAATGCTCTAAACGTGTGATAAACGAAATGGTCAGGTCATCTAACCAGAAAATTGACCTCGTCGCTAGCGGTTTCACTCAAAATCATCCTACATATTAGATTGAAATTCTTTCAAACTTAGCTAAATAAGAACATCAACCGTGAAAATCATGAAATAAGTCGTCATTGTCAAATATTTAAAATATTTGAGCCAGTTATAAAGTACTTGTCTCGATTACCCCCATCGTTAATCGAAGATTTTGGGTGTTCCACACAGACGAGATGTACTCAGTAATCGCTTGGCGGTAATCAATGAAATTTGGTCACAATATTTGAATGTGATGCATGCACATACGTGTGTCTACCATTTATGAAACTCGAAGACATTTCAAACATTTTAGCCAAAAAGTAATTGTCCACTTAAATAAAAGTGTCATAGATGTGCCTTTGTCAGACCTTCGGTTGGCTTTATCTTTGGCTGCAACTGCAGTGGTTCTTAAGTACAATTCTGGATATTTTCTGAGAGGTATACATAATTATGATGAATTGTATATTTTTCGCTAATTTCACTAGATGAAAATCCCTTTTCAGAATGTATTACTGTTAGCGACTTCCTTTTGATAGTGATATTCTTTCATTTATAACTTTATGTCTATTTGACCGCTGAAGACAGGGACAATATGAAGAATGTATACTTTATTCATTATTCTGTTAAGATTCAAGACATACGACCCTACGCCAACACGTAAAATGATTTTATCTAACCAGTAGGCTATACTGCCTACTGACCGTTCCAAGTCGTTAAATATGTCTTCTCTACTCGATTTGCTGAATGTGGTCCAGTTCATTGACTATTTAATTTGTTCATACGGTTTAGTTTGTAGTGCAGATCTTTGGTGTCATTACTTTGTCGTTTTGACTGTTATTCATTCTGATCTTTGGAGGTCGTTGAGCCCGATAGTTTATATACCGATATCGTTGGTACATTCTCAAATACTTGTGTTCCTTACTTTAATGTCAAATAGGTGTTCCACTATTTCTGCCTTTAAAGGTTCTGAGCATTGTTTAATCATCTTTAGGAAATGTTGTCTGTTTTTTTTATTTAGTATTTTGACTGTTACTTGTGATAAGCAGGCTTCATAACCTCCGTTCCCAACTAAGTTGCACTTTGTTCATTTCGCCCATAGTTTTCTCGTTTAGGGCAAAGCATTATCATGATAGAAACTGGGACCAAACGCCGCTGGCCATGTAATGGTATGAAAATACTTCATTGAAGATTCCATGTTCACCGTCATGTGCATACCGTCTTCGAGATGGCTCAAAATTGTATACCATTGACATTTTAAATACATTTTAAATTCTGTTCATCCCGGGGCTAGAGGGCGAATCAAACCGAGACTGCAATATTTCTTACATTTATCGTGTTCGGCGGTTTCCAAATTTCTCATTTCATACTCTTTTTTTATAAGAAGCCTTTTCTCCTTTTAATGACGTTTCGGAATTCAATAAACTTAGTTACAAGGTATCTTGCACGATGTGTTCTTTGAAATGTATGGTTTTCGTTACCGCTCATTATCCAGTAGGAACTAGTTTGTTAATTGCTATTGCATTTATCATGCATGCTTTTCTTTTCTATAATAAACCTGTGGTTTTCAAAACTGGTATTAATATACGAGTTATAATAACCGCAAAATATGATATCATTGGATTTCACATTTCTACTGAAGATAATACCATAATATTTCAAACCACGTCAACGTTTATAAAACATCGCCAATTTTATCAAACTTCTGAACCGTTTTCAAATAAAGGCATGTTAAACCAGAACAAGAGTGTATCTTGTGATTTTATCATCTGAAATAAATGTGTGTTGTAAAGAGCCGTCACTTTTTGTTTTGTCATTCTTCTTCAATAAAATCTAGTGCGCAGTATATATGTTATGCGTCAACACAGTTTTTGCAACATTAATTTCCCATGTGAAGACGATTATTTTACAATTTTAATGGCTTTCGGGTCTCAGAGAAGTCTGAAATAGTAGGAGACAACTTAACTTATGTATTTGTATTGGAATGAAAACTTTGTTTACGTACAAACATATATATATATATTTATTTCTTTTTGGAAATGAGATATTGTCTGAATTATTTAAGTTTGTGTGAATGAGAATTTCACGCAGGCTTTCTCCTTTCATACTTTTTCATAACGTTTGCCCCCAACTAAATTGCATTTTGTTTATTTCGTCAACTGTTCCTCATATAGGTCAAAGCATTTTGTCAGAAACTGGGACATTCGCCTCTTGCCATGGAATGGTATGAAACTACCACATTGAAAGATTCATCGTCATATGCATACAATCTTTGGGACGGCTAACATGTTCGTACTAATGGCATTTTAAATATTGAGATCTGCTCAACCTGACGCTAAAGGTCGCTAGAGGGCTGTTGCACTTTAGAGTACCTCTCATGAACAGACTCAGTAAAAACATACACATAGTCTTCTCTGTATGCTAATACGTGTATATGCACTGGGTCTTCTACTAACCAATACATGCTAATACAGACACAGCGACTTCGACTAGCCACACAGGCTAATACATATACAGTGTCTTCTTCTAACCACACATGCTAAAAGAGGAAAGCGTAGTGGCGAACTGTAAAAGGGTCCACCACCAAGCATGCAGTACAAGCAGACTAAGATACCAGTATAAATATCTTAAATGTATCGCTACAAAAAACAATAAAATAAATGTATTTACAACAATGTGGCAAAAATACATGAAAATAATAGTTTAAATCCTTAAAACGCAGAAAAAACAACAAACACTTGACTGAAAGACAAAGATGCTGACAGTTGAAAATTTCTAAAATGGACTAAATAAATAAAAAATTGCCCATCTAAGAGAACATATTCTACTTCAGAAAACGTAGTGAGTCTTCTGTTCCCCATATGTACATGTATATTATTATATATTTTAATTTGGTACATATTTATAATATATAAAAAAAAACATACCAAAACTCATTCTACAAATTGTTAACCTTGACATATTAATATACATGTTATGTTGATATGTATCAGATAATATATATTAAGATATCTGAATAAATGGATTATCAGAAGATAACTGAAAATTAAAAAAAAAAAAAAGAGCCAAGACCAATAATTTAAAACAATAAAATTCATAAGTTAGCTGGGTTGGGTTTTTTTCTCGCTCATGTTTACTCATTGTCCTCCTTGAAATCTACTTTCCCTGTCCGATCTTTTAATATTTCTTTATGTGACCCCTAAGGAAAATACAAAAATCATACACTAGCCAGTTTAATATGTGGTGATTAGGTCAAACAATTCTGAAATTTGAATGAAACCTCATATCAACATGGGATTTTCTGTATCAGCTAAAGCAAAGAAAAACATATTTTTCAAATTAAAAATTGCCTAAAATTGAGAAAAAATAGAATTATTTTCTGTTTTCCTTTTGTCTCTAGATCCGTGAGCTTTCAGGGGAGATAATAGAGGTGTGAGACCTGAAGGTAGTATATATTTTAGCAACATCATCCACAACATAACATTTAGTAGCTATGTGCAGTACCTATACAATATGACCATAAGCATGCTTCTATCGTATTTAGAAGTGAAATAATTCAGGATTATGTGATTGAGAGTAACGCGTGGATTCGACAAGTTGACGCTGTAAAATAAAATTGCAAAAAATGTTTCATAACATGTAGCATTTGTGTAATAACTCCACCATTTTGGCCTCAATCTTCATGAGATTTTCAGCAGAATCTCCTTTTGTCATCCGCTATCATACGATTATGATTAAAACAATATTTGTTCATGTCATTGTCAACTGCTGAAATCTGAATAGGAAAACTATCATTTCTTCCTGTATCTATGGTAAGAAGATAAAAGTCTAAAGTGTATCAGTCAATAGCTATGCATTTAGACTTTCCATGTCAAACAAACTACCAACTAAGCTTAGATCTGAGAATATGAACAAATATGCAAGAGTATCACTTTAATTTTGGCGGTAATCTGCCTTTAAAGCAGAACTTGGTCTTAAATCAATAAATCAGCTTTTGATATGTTTTTAAGTATTAAATATCATTATACATACGATTTTTTACTATACCATTGATGTATGGTCAGTGAAAATATGTTTTTAAAGATAAAAATCGAAAAGGCGAACAAGCATCGCTAAAAAATTGAAAAAAATCTAAGGGGAAAAACTCTTGCGCAAATTACCGGAAGTGACGTCATTGGGAACAAACTATTTTTTTGTTTACATTGGGACTGAACGCAAAACAATATAGGTCTAATTACACTAAATCAACAGGATGTGCTCGCCTGGTGCAGTCGAAAGTAGTTCTGTATTAAAGAGTTCTAATCTTTTTTTCTTTAAAACCTTTTTTTAGTGCAGTTTCCTGTTATTTTTTGGCTGTAACTGTATTATGGACATGTTGTTGATATTTGAAAATGCAGCTCCTCATGTTTTTGACAGTTTTTTATATAACTTTGAGAAGTGAAAGTAGACATGGTATGAAATTGCAAGGGGTAAAAATAGTGTTGACCTTTGACCCGGTGTAAGTATACAACTGAAGAAATGTTTCTTAGAAGGTATTAAACCCCCTATTTCCTTGTTAATGTTTAATAGCAGACATGCTTTTTTGCATGATAAAGTATGTTTCCCAGAATTCTAACGAGGTTTGAGTTTTTAACAGGTTGTCAACATTCTAACTTTACTATGGAAGGGCAATGGAGACTCATTTACGCTATTATAACCTATACCTTGTGTGAAAATGAGAGAATTAATCGATCATGATGCTGAGTCAGACGAAATGCCCGTGATAAGACGGTTACACAATGTGCAACCTTACGATTTCGAGCCAGAATACGTGTCTGAGGACGAAAATACATCGGATTCATGAATAGGTGCAAATGGAGAACTTGTAAAGACTATCGTGTCATGTCATTCTTTACGTTCCGCGGTTCATTACACTATTCACTAATCTAACAAAATAGCGTATTTATACATTTACAGCAAAAACAAACAACAAACAACGTAAACATTGTTTTCATCGAAATCTGACAGTAAGTCACCCGTAACACTGCAATGTCTTGGTACATACACAATAACCGCGAAATGTAGTATATTCCGAATGAATGGACCTGGTCTAATACCTATACATTAATACGAGCGTCAGATTTTTTTGCCGATAAGTAGACCTGGAACAAATATATTTATTGGATATTATTCATAATTGATAAAAATGAATAAAAACAATAATAAATGAAACAGCATATAATTTTGGCGCTATAATTTCTATAGTATTGTATATATGCCATAAGTCGCCATCAACACCAAACACTCTATAGGAGCGGTGTTTGCAATATGACACGCTCTCTAGTCTCCACGTGCCCCCAAATATCAATACAGACTTATCCACGTGCCCCCACACAGACTAATCAAATAGTGCGGTGCACTATTGAAGTACAGCCTAATTAGGGTACATACGTCGGTATATCACAAAAGCACGCACCATTTAAGGGAAACCTAGTTTTATGATATATTTCCTGTTTATTGCAATTACTTGAGCGGTGTAATACTGCCGAGGACAGACGCGTATTGCACAAGCCGGATATATTACATGATATGCGAGCTCTAATTTGTCGCGCACAAAGAGAGAAAAATACTATGATTTAAATAATATAGCCAAATGTATTATGAGCACCATATAGACAGTTGGTAAGTATACTTACTCATGTATACTTACTCCTGATATACAGATCGAAAACAGACCAAACATATCAAATTACCATAATATAAAGTATATTATTCTATTATACTTGTTTTACTTATTGCACGAGCTAAGAGGCGTTATTGTTGTTGCTTTGTCATAAAACATTACTAAATTAATATAAAAGCTAGTAATATTATTAATTTTCTGCCTTGTAATAGATATCCATGAAACATTTTCTTTTTTTTTCCAAATCCATATACCTATATATGTTGATAATATATATCTATAACACTATTGGCAGAAGAGGGTGTATAATTTAAAATTATTAAAATTAAAATTTGGAAACAAAGACACAGAGTTTATTTCACCGGATTCATTTAAATTTATATGCTGAATTTTCTTAGCAATCTTTTAAAAAAGACGGCTATATAATATTAGCGTCGTCGACTCTTCATTGATTCACGTAAAGACGCATGCTTCTAATTCAACAGCTAAACATTCACGGTGTATATAAAGATCTAAGACTATATACCTTTCTTCAATTTATCATACGTATACCCGATGAGGTGCTAAGATAATTGAACATAAATGTCAATCTTACTTCATGTATGAATTTCCTCCTCAACGCCGGTCGAATAGGCGAATACAACTTGCTTGGAGACGGCGGGGTTATGCACTTCTCATTTTTATAGTCAAATATCGTTGGTACCGCTGTAATTAATATCAGCTTTTCGGAAACGTTCTGCTCTCTTCTATTATTTTGGATGGCGGACAGCATGTTGTTGCAGTAAAATGGTGTAAAACAAACGCGATCTTCGACGTTGTGTATGCGAATAGTGATGGGACATTACGCTAATATACGCGCACTAAGGTGTATTTCGACCAGACATACGTGACAAAGTGTGAAAACGTTCTCGTGGACTTGCGTAGTAGTGCTGGAAATGGACTGTTTCAGCTAGGAGGCAAATGTAATCAGGAAGTGTTTGACAGTGTTTTTCGATTTCAAATACATGTAGTGCAACTAATACTGGACGCAGCCACATACAGTTGGCATCGATGTGTACATAATTTATTCGGTTACTGGCTGCAAACGTATTTCGTGAGATACAACTCGACAAACTTCGACAGCGGGACTTGAAATTGAGCGAGGTAAGACTTCAAAAAAAGTCTCGTCAATTCCCTTTCTGTATATTGGTATAGGGTGGGAATGAGGATCGGGTATAAAAAGAGCGTTCAACGTCCCTGTGATCTCGATTAGGGAAACGGAAGAAACTTAGGTTATTATCTTGTTCTTCTTTATGCAAACTTTTTTACCCAGCAACAGCACACGGCATTTTAAACAAATACCATAAAACGTAATCGTACATAGACAATACTATACAACTCAATGCGACACCGCTAATCGTTTGGTACCAATGACGTCACAGGATCACGTGACACTTACCTGTCTTCAAAAAGGGCGAAACTCGAAGCGTGTGCGCTATGAGATAATATTGGCTACTGTGAGAAAACGGGACAACCAATAAGTGTAAGATTTGAACAGATTATATTATATATATATATTTCCGAATATATGCTCAAAAGACACGCCCTATTTCACCTTTAACATAAAAATACACAATACACGCCATCAACCATAGTAATATATCTGCCATTTTTATCTCAATCTGCCTGGACATTCCCCAAACATGGTCTGTGTCACCTGCTTTCTGAAAATGCAACACATTATATAAATACCCCATGTAGAACAAACATAATTGAAGCTGTAACTGTAACTATTCCGGTAAAAAATTAAAGAAATCAAGAACTGCACCTATTTTGACTAGATAGCAGCTATACAATAATGAGAAATTCCACCTAAAACAGAACATCAGCATTATTAGTCTATGTAATACATATGGAGAACACCAACAGAAACTTGAGAGTTGGAAGATACACACACAACAACAACAATCACTTGTGTGATCACTGTCCAACATGGCATACAAATATGAGTTGTTGACAATTTAAATTGAGACATCAGCAATATGGGAGATATCAGATATATCAAATTAGATATCTGCTATATATATGATATTTCCTTACAGAAACATGTGGCTGCTGAAACAGTGCACATGTATATACCACTAAACATAATGTTTTTATTTATCATATGATTACACACCGGTCAAAAAAGTATACACACTTGCACAAAAGTTGCTCGAAAATGTTATTATGCAATTTATATCAAATACCTGATATGGGCATATACTGGACACATATCTGCCAAATGCAAACTTTATATGTACCAACAACTAGTTGCAATTGTCTGACAAATCAATTGAATCAAGGTGAATAACTGGCTTTTAAGAAAAGGCATCTGTGTAACTATGATGACAAATTAGCTACTCTTCAGGTCTCACACCTCAATTAATTTTCCCATAGGGTTACTGTACAGCCTTTTCCAAAATCTGAGCTTCAAAGCTGGCCAGCAGCCATTATTGTTGGTTTAATATCTTCAGTAGAGCCAAGAGACCAGTAATTTAAAACAATAAAATACATAAGTTGCCAGGTTGGGTTTTTTCTCGCTCATGTTCATGTGACCCCTATGGAAAATACAAAATTCATACACTAGCCGGTTGAATATGTGGTGATTAGGTCAAACACTTCTGAAATTTGAATGAAACCTCATATCAACATGGGATTTTCTGTATCATCTGTCTTTCAGGTTTAATTCCACTAAATCAGCCGGATGTGTTTGCCTGGTGCATTCGAAAGTAGATCTGAATTAAAGAGTGCTATTTTTTTTTTCTTTAAAACATTTTTTTAGTGCAATTTCCTGTTAATTTTTGGCTGTAACTGTATTCTGGACATGTTGTGATATTTGAAAAGGGAGCTCATCATGTTTTTGACAGTTTTTGATATAAATTTCAGAAGTGAAAGTAGACAGGGTACGAAATTGCAAGGGGTAAAAATAGCTTTGTCCTTTGACCCGGTGTTAGTATACAACTGGAGAAATGTTTCTTAGAAGGTATTAAACCCCCTATTTCCTTGTTGATGTTTAATAGCAGACATGTGTATTTGCATGATAAAGTAGGTTTCCAAAAATTCTAACCAGGTTTGAGTTTTTAACAGGTTGTCAACATTCTAACTTTAATATGGAAGGCCAATGGAGACTCATTTACGCTATTATAACCTATAAGGAGAAATCATGTATTTTTCAGAATTGCATAGAAAATAATTTTCTAGGCATTTATTTTGTTTGAATAGGTGAGATGAACTCAGAAACATAGACAAAAATCATTTTCAGACATTTAGACTATTTTAAAGTGTTTTTGGCAACTTTTCCTCAAATTTTCTCATTTTCTCTAAAAATTTGATATTTAATTTTTTTTTTGAGTTTTTGGGAAAGATATATGGCAAAATTGTGGTATACATACTCAGGGATGCAAAACAAAGCCATCAGAGTTGATTTGATGAGAAAATGTTGAAGGGTTGCTGAGATATTGCATTTTTTATTATTTCTTAATTTCGCGTCAAAATCGACTCGATTTAGTGCATGATCAAGCGCAGGTAAATCGCAATAATTTCAAGACAAAGTCATTCGGCATTGTGAAAATGTTCTTTTATTAAGTTGTTGGATTGAATCGACCAGTTTAATTAAAAAACATGACGCAAACGTATTCCATTCACACTGCAGATGTATGCTAAAGCAAAGAAAAACCTATTTTTCAAATTAAAAATGCCTAAAATTAAGAAAAAAATAGTATTATTTTCTGTTTTCCTTTTGTCTCTAGGTCCGTGAGCTTTTAGGGGAGATAATAGAGGTGTGAGACCTGAAGGGTGTAATCCGATTGTGGCGTTCTACAAGTTCATAAGTAATGTGCAGTATTATACTTTATTACATACCTTACTATAAATGGTAACGCATTTTAGTAGAAAAACAATGATTATCTGTCCTGTTTCTAAATCCATAATCGGCACACTGTGCCATTATGGATTATGGAAAATCGGCACAGTAGCAACAGACTGTCCGCACGCGAAGACGTCAACGTCATCAAGAAATACAAAGACGTCATATTGGCGCGCTATGGCTGAGGACGTTGACATCTCAACTGCAATTTCAATTTTCACGCCAAATAAATAAACGTTTGAAGCTTTGAAATATATCATTAAAGCGAAAGACAAGTGAGAAAAGTAACTTAACGTAAATTATTAATTTAATGTAATGTATTTATTTGCCAAATAAGTGTGTGCATCTTATGCTACTTGTATGTTAATGTACACCGTTTTGTAAACATGTCGACGTATTTTGTCATAAAGGTGCACTGTTTGTTCTTATTTTTCTTCTCCATTTATAGTAAGGTATGTAATAAAAAGGCAAGTATACGGCTAAAGCCCTCGGGCCATTACGGCACTAGGTGTGCCCATATCGACAAAAGGCACACCACGGCCGTATATTAATCTCTAAGTATTGTACCATATATAATGTCTATACAAATAGAAAGCAATGTCTATAAAAACGGTCTGTATCCAGCTGAGAGCCCACCTGAGAACCAATTTGAGAGCCCAGCAGGGGCCAAAACGCACTAAATGTTAATTGGTCGTTGGGCAGATAATATATTAACATCTAATTACTAGCATTTTAACAGATTAAATGACTTGCATTCTCTGACACAACACGTCAAACACGAAGGTCCAAGCTCGGAGTCCCACAACCATGCCCATGGAGCCGAGTTCGACCCAAGAGTCTGAACATTCGTAGAGCATATAGTACTCAACAATAAACATGCCTAACAGTTCATAAACCGCATTCTTGTACTGTATTAAACATATACAGTGTCTATAAAAATAGACAGCAGATTCAAGCCATGTATTTATAATATAGACAAGCAATGTCTATTAAAAAGGTCTGTATCTAGCTGAGAGCCCATCTGATAGCCCAGTAGGTTCGAAAACGCACTGAATGTTAACTGGTTGTTGGGGCAGATAAAATCTTAAAATGCTAATAACTAGCATTCTAACAGATTAAATAACTTGCATTCTCTGAAACTCGTCAAACGCGAAGGTCCAAGCTCGGAGGCCACACCCATGCCCATGGAGCCCAGTCTGACCCAAGACCCCGAAAACTCATAGAACATACAGTACTCAACAACAAACATGCCTAAAAGTTTATAAGTAATCCGCATTCTTGTATTGTATTGAACTTATACAGTGTCTATAAAAATAGACAGCAGAGTCAAGCCATGTCTATAAATATGGACAGAAATGTCTATATTTATGGTAGAGTCAAATCCTTTAGTGTTACAACGCACTACATTTTTAGTGATTGACCCCTCTACAGTCACTACGCTTCACTTTTCCCTTGCGCAATGACTGGACAACCTCTTGGAACTCTATGATTGTACTTAGAGAAACCTCGACCAAGGGAGGTAGGTGCATGAGCTTTCGTCCCTCGGATTTTCTGGTCGTACCCTAGATTGGTTTTCTTGCTGTTGTTGCTCAGTACAATTCTGGATACATCCTGAGATGTTTCTTATTTTGTGTTTTATACAGCTTTACAACAACATATTAGTGTTTAGTTTTGTTAGTTTCTCCAGATGTGGACTTTATTGCTAGAGAATTCCCTTTGATGAGATGTAGCTTGTATACACTGTCTTTCTATTTGTGTGCGCTGAAGACAGGATAATAGCGAGGATTGTGTACACATAAACCCGATTCAAGCTAGTTTGTAGGCCTTATTGCCTACTGACCGTTCCAAGTCGGTAATTCTGTCTTCACCACCCTTTCTGTTGTATTTTGTCTTTTTCATTGTATAATTAATTAAATAGTGCTCCTTGTTTGTTGTACAGTACGGACCTACGATGACATTGCGTTTGGGCGCTGTGGTTTCTATAGCACCCTATATCTCAATTTTGCTACATTGTTTGACGTCACTTGCTGTTGCTCACAAGTTAAATATAAGAAATGAACATGTAATTAACTTGAAAATACGTGTTTTTTTAATTTATTGCTCAAAGTCTCGTCAAAATTGCCCTATTACTGGTCGTTTTTCCCCAGGTCTTGGTTCTGAAGATCATACCTTAGCTAAGAAATCAGTGGCAGACCGAGACAAATCCGAGTAGCATAGAGTAAAGAAGAAATCAGAAGTAGAAGCAGACCGGATGACCGAGGCTAGTGTAAACCATTCCGTTGTAAAGTTTATTTATTATAATTAAAACATTACGTTAACTCGATTTGTTTTGACTTGTTTTAAATTTTAAATTGACATTTTTAAAGAACATAATCGACAAACTGTACATAGCTTGAAATAAATATATCGGGTATATCAGATAAATATCTCGAGTATAGCAGATAATACTCATTACGTCGAGTACCTTTATACTGATATATTTTATTTGTTTTGTTTCACCGCGTTATAAAAAAAATAAAAAATTATCAAGTTCAATAAAAACGATTTATTGTAAAATAAAGAACTACGTCAACGTATTTGTTTTGCATTTATTGAATTACATCGTGTTTTGTTGACATACTTATATCGATTTATAGATATATATCATAACAACTCGAGTTATTTTAAAATGAGAAATACAATATAACCCAACAAGGCAAGGCACGAATACGCTTCCGTACAATTGTACGGAAGCGTATTCGTGCCTCGTCTTGTTGGGTTATATTGACTTTCTCATTTTAAACTATCTCGAGTTGTCATGATATATGTCTATATATCGATATATTTGTGTCGACAAAACACGTTGTAATTCAGTAAATGCAAAACAAATACTTTGAAATGGTACTTTATTTTACAATAAATCGTTTTTATTGAACTTGACATTTTTTTCTTTTCTTTATATCGCGTTGAAACAACACAAATAAAAATATATCAATATAAAGGTACTCGACGTAATGACAATTATGTGTATTACACGAGATATTTATCTGATATACTCGAGATCTTTATTTCAAGTTATGTGCAGTTAGTCGATAATGTGATATAAATATGTCGATTTAAAATCTAAAAAATGGTAAAAAAAATCAAGTTAAATTCGTGCTTTATTTAAATCAAATTTACACCGGAATGATTAGCCCTGGTCATCCGACCTGCTTCTAAACCGATTTCTTTGCTACGCTTTGTTGTTCGTGTATTCTAGTTTCGGACAGCCAAACATGTATGATGTATATGATATCGGTCTTGGCAGAATAGGCCGATTAATGTACCCACTAGCGATTATCCGACTGTATTCGCCATTTCTTCACGCAAATAAAAGTCAACGTTTGCATGACCTTTTATTTGGTCTTATCTACCCAGACCTACCCAGAAGAAAACAATAAACATAACCACCTCTTTCAAAATTTAAAAACTGACTTTGACCAATCATCGATCATACCCGTTTTTCGGTATGACCTCGTTTTGAGGTGTCAGCATTTTTAAAGAAACTTTACTCTAGCCTTGGTCATCCGGAGTGTTTTAAAATCGTCGCTACCAGCCGGGGGAAACAGCACCAGGGCCTGGGGGAAAATGGATGGTTGAACTGGCAACTAACGTTGGGGAGATTTTGGCGAGACTTTGAGAGAGTTTTTGTACTATAGACGTATTTTCATGTTAATTAATAGTTTTAACATTTAAAATGTCTACTTTTAACTTGTGAGAAGCAGCACATGATGACAACAGGTGTAACTAAACTGTTTTGTTATGCTGTAATTAGCGACATTTATACTTTGTTTTCTGTTATTTTGACATAATATTAACTGTTATCTGTTATTGGTTAATTTAATGTTGTCTGTTACGTATTTATAGTGTCCCCCTCCCACACCCCTCCACTACCGACGTTACGTTGTAAACCTTCTCTCCTCTCACCGCGGGTTCGAATCCCACTGGGAGCTCGACTTGTACGTGAGGTAGTGTCGACTCTTACGGATGGTCTGCTTCCATAAAAATCTAAATCGACCGTCAGATATAACCTTACATGTGTTGAAAATGACGTATAACCCCATATAAACAAACAAACCTCCATCACCTATCGTGAAATGTAAAATTTAGGATTGTTATTTTATATTTACTGTGAACTGTTCATTGTTATCTGTTATTATTCAAATTCAATTTGTTGTTATCCTTTTATGAGACACCCTCCGGCTACCACCACCCCACGCAACCCCACCCTCATGTAGCTTTAGTTACAACGTTATGTTATGCAAACGTTGACTTTTATGTGCCTGACAAACAGGCGAATACAGTGGGCGCTTCTTTTTTGTAGTATCTGACCAGACCAATATTTGCCAGTAAAATGCATGATACCGTCTGCCCAGTTGTCAAGGTCCAGTGAGAGTCAGGAGTAAGATGGGATTCCTATGTTCAGTTTACCATTTGTTAGAGACTCCGGGAGAAGCCCATTGCAACCCAAGACTGTCTGTGTTTGAATTTCTTGAATTTTAGCTTGAATGCCTAGGAATCTATTCAAAGTGAAAACATGTTTTACCCCCACCCCATCCCCATCCTCATACAGCTTTATTTATAACTTAACGTTATACAAATGTTGACATTTATTTGCGTAAAAAAACGGCGAATACAATTGGCTAATCGCTAGTGAGTACTTTAATCGGCCTAATCTGCCAAAACCGATATCTGCAAGTAAGACATATACATCATACATGTTTGGCTGTCACGAACAACAAAGCACAGCAAAGAAATCAGAAGCAGGCCGGATGACCGGGGCTAATCATTTCGGCGCAAATTTAATTTAATTATAAGATGACGTTAACTCGATTTGTTTAACCATTTTTTAGATTTTAAATCGACATATTTATGTCACATTAGCGACAAAATGTACATAACTTGAAATAAAGATCTCGAGTATATCACATAAATATCTCGTGTAATACACATAATACTCATTACGTCGAGTACCTTTATATTGATATATTTTTATTTGTTTTGTTTCAACGCGATATACAGAAAAGAAAAAAATGTCAAGTTCATTAAAAACGATTTATTGTAAAATAAAGAACCATTTCAAAGTATTTGTTTTGCATTTATTGAATTACAACGTGTTTTGTCGACACAAATATATCGATATATAGACATATATCGTAACAGCTCGAGATAGTTTAAAAGGAGAAATTCACTATAACCCAACAAGACGAGGCACGAATACGCTTCCGTACAATTGTCATAATGTCGCGATGTCGTTGGCGACATTACGACAATTGAAAGAATGTCGCATTGTCGTGGTCGACCTTACGACAATACAACACAATGTCGCGTTGTCGTGCCCGACAATGCGACATCGCGATACGACATCGCGACATTGCGATAAGACATCACGACATAATTGTCGCGATGTCGTATCGCAATGTCGCGATGTCGTATCGTATTGTCGAGGCGACAATGCGACATTGTATCTGGCCCCAACCGGACACCTTACATTTGAAATATCAAAATGGTGTATGTGTTATTTTGTGGCGTTTCGTAACTTTAAACTGTAAGCATGAATAATGGTACGAGTTTGTTTATGGAACAAACTTAAAATAACAGAAATGTAAAATGTCAACATATTTCGCATTAGTGCCAAGAAAATTAAGAAACACGTATTATCCAATCAAAATCAAAATCTAAAACGCGAAGATTAACACCTTTAATTTCTATACCCATTGGTAAATTTCTGAAAAGACAGTCAGACGAAAACGTTCAAAATGAAAATAATAAAAGACTCGCCATTCCGGCAATTTCGGGCAGATAAATAATGTAGGCCTCGACCGATGTGTGTAATGTGCCTATCAATAAGGCGGCGTGCATACCCTGAGGATTATCGAGTGCATTGGTTGACCCTGGGGAATTACACATGCTCTCCTTAGGATGGAAATTACACAGTTTGTACATTTGACTAATTCCCCTGTATATGCCCGCCGCACCCTTACCCCTCATCCTCACCCGGTGCATAATTGATAGGTGCATACTAATTGTGTGGCACTTTCCTATGTAGACGCGTGTTGAGTCTTAATGGAAATATGTGTGGGGGTATATTTTCAAGCAGGGGGAGGCGCCATTTATCCACTTAGCCAATCACCATTTTAAAATGGTAAATTATTGCATGTGCTTTGCGTTTTTGGAAGTATTTCTGTCTACAAATATAGGAATCGGTATCGGGCTAACTATGTATTGCCACCGCCCTCACACCCCAATAAACAAAAGCAATTGTTTTATGGCGCGTTACAAGACAAGTTTGTAATAAATACACTAAAAAACTCGTTTCTTAAAGAAATGTATTGTTCCTGGCCATATACTTGGGGTTTTATTGTACCATCAGCAAAATACCATTTGCAGAGATTATATCGGTATCAAATTAAAGGGTTTTATATGTGACTTTTCCATCCGAAAACGACGAATGTCATCCATTCTCACGAATGATTGAAAGAAAGTAGAGGTTCCTGGGCTAAAATGATACGATAAAGTAAAATTTCAGTCCTTTCCCGCTCGTACGATGTATACATTATACTGAAAACGTAACGATATCTATAGAAATACAGTGGTTTTCTTACCTCACCAGGCTGTCCTTGATCGATGTCAACAGGAAACGCCGGTAATGGAACGTTAGCTACACCGTTGGTTCAACGTCAGACCGTATATGACGCGTTATATGTTATACACGGTAGCATTGGTAACGTATATATCAGGCATACACATGTCACCTGGTAACATACATATCAGTCACGAACATGTCACCTACTACATTGGTACCATACATATCAGTCACACATATGCCAACTATTATATTGGTAACATACATATCAGTCACACATGTATATGCTAACTACTATATTGGTAACATACATATCAGTCACATACAAGAAACCTACTATATTGATCACATATATATCATTCACACACATGCAACCCACTGTATTAGTTACATACATATCAGTCATTTGGTTTAACAGACGTTTATATTGTTTATTCCTCCATCGGCAGTGAGCAATAAATATATTTTAAATGCCATTATCGCATAAACCCTGACTGATTAATAAAATCTTACCATTTCTGACAATCAAATGCGTCCATGTTGTATATTTTATGCGTACTGCGGTCATGCGCATACCGGAAGTACTCTTGGTGTAAAAATCGGGTAAAGTGTGTGAAACATGAAATTTTCTTCGAAAATGGAGTGTGAAATATCTGATGTAACCCGGAAACCCGAACATACCCTGTTTTTTCGATTTTTGGGTATATATAGGCTAAAAATACAGTTTCCGAAAATTATTAAAACTCACTACCCGAGTGTATGTAGTGACTTCCGAAAATGTAGTGGTTTTGTTGGTGTGTAACAAGGTGCGTGTAGTGTGTTTACACGTCAGACGAGTTCACACACACACACACTCACCACACACTCGAAACCAGAATATTTTTATTTATTTTTTTACATATTTCTGCGTTTTTTGGTCAATTCTTACACATAAGTTGTTAACTTTTGTCTTGTTAAGACGATAGGGCCTTCATTTTTAATCCGATCTTTACCAAACTTTAACAGGTTGTTAATATCAACGAAAGCTCGGATGAGTTCGAAAACCAGCCAGATCGGACAAGTAACAGCAGAGTTATGGCCCTTGATTTAGTTAAAAATGCTATATTGCTAAATTTTGCCTCGTTAAGACGATAGGGCCTTCATTTTTCATCCTATCTTTACCAATCTTTACCACATTGTTAATATCAATGAAAGCTCGGACAAGTTCGAAAACCAGCCAGATCGGACCAGTAACAGCGGAGTTATGGTCCTTGATTTAGTTAAAAATGCTATATTGCTATATTTTGCCTCGTTAAGACAATAGGGCCTTCGGTTTTCATCCTATCTTTACCAAACTTTACCACATTGTTAATATCAATGAAAGCTCGGACAAGTTCGAAAACCAGCCATATCGGACTAGTATCAGCGGAGTTGTAGCCCTTGATTTAGTTAAAAATTCTATGTTTTGCATCGTTAAGACGATAGGGGCTTCATTGTTCATCCGATCTTTACCAATCTTTATCAGATTGTTAATGTCGTTGAAAGCTCGAACACGTTTGAAAAACAGCCATATCGGACCAGTAACAGCGAAGTTATGGCCCTTGATTTAGTTAAAAATGCTATATTTTGCCTCGTTAAGATGATTGGGGCTTCATTGTTCATCCGATCTTTAGCAAACTTGATCAGATTGTTAATATCAATGAAAGCTTGGACAAGTTCGAAAAGCAGCCATATCGGACTAGTAACAGCGGAGTTATGGCCTTTGATTTCGTTAAAAATGCTATATTTTGCCTCGTTAAGACCATAGGGGCTTCATTGTTTATCCGATCTGTACCAAACTTAATCAGATTGTTAATATCAATGAAAGCTCGAACAAGTCCGAAAACCAGCCATATCGGAACAGTAACATCGGAGTTATGGCCCTTGATTTACTTCAAAATGATATATTTTGTCTCGTTAAGACGATAGGGCCTTCATTTTTCATCCGATCTTTCCAAACTTCATCAGATTGTTAATGTCTATGAAAGCTTGGTCAGGTTCGAAAAACAACCAGATCGGCCCAGTAACAGCGGAGTTATGGCCCTTGATTTTGTTAAAAATGCTATAATTTGCCTTGTCGTACGATAGGGCCTTCATTTTGCATCTGATCTTTGCCAAACTTTACCAGCTTTTACGACTGTCTTTTTTATATTATTATTAATTTTATTTTAATTTTTTTTTTTTTTTGTTTTTTTTTTTTTTATATTTTTTTATATTTTTTTTTTTATATATTTTTTTTTTTTGGAAATTATTTCTTTATATATATGTATATATATTTTTTATATTTTTTTTAGCTCTATGTTGGACCAGTCGGACCAGTAACAGAGGAGTTGTGGCTCTTGATTTAGTTAAAAATGCTATATTTTGCCTCGTTAATACGGTATGGCCTTCATTTTTCATCTGATCTTTACCAAACTTTACCAGATTCTTTAGTTATGGCCCTTGATTTAGTTAAAAAGCTGTTTTTTGCCCGAAACTTTCAAAAAAACGTAAATGGCAGTCACTCGCTTCATTGATGTTATAATAGCCATGTTAGCCAGTAGAGCGTCCACAGGCCCTCTTGGGCCTCTTGTTTTTTACATATGTCTGTGTTGTTTTGGTCAATTCTTACACATACCTGTGTTGCCATAGTTATGTTGTGCTCCCAACCCCACCCCACATTGTTGTAGCCTTGTTTTCTGATGGTATATACTAGCTATAAATTTATTATTCTCTGAAAAATCGAATAGTCCAGCTGCGCTGTTCTCCGACAGCTTTTGTTAGCACTACTGGCCGACGGCCAGCAGAGCTTATGGGATGCCGAGTTGTCCGTCCGTCGTCCGTCCGTCGTCCGTTGTTAACTTTTGTCTCGTTAAGACGATAGGGCCTTCATTTTTCATCCAATCTTTACCAAATTTTAACAGGTTGTTAATATCAATGACAGCTCGGATGAGTTCGAAAACCAGCCAGATCGGCCAAGTAACAGCGGAGTTATATGGCCCTTGATTTAGTTAAAAATGCTATATTGCTATATTTTACATCGTTAAGACGATAGGGCGTTCATATTTCATCCTATCTTTACCAAACTTTACCACATTGTTAATATCATTGAAAGCTCGGACAAGTTCGAAAACCAGCCAGATCGGACCAGTAACACCAGAGTTATGGTCCTTGATTTAGTTAAAATGCTATATTGCTATATTTTGCATCGTTAAGACGATAGGGCCTTCATTTTTCATCCTATCTTTACCAAACTTTACCACATTGTTAATATAAATGAAAGCTCGGACAAGTTTGAAAACCAGCCAGATCGGACCATTAACACCAGAGTTATGGTCCTTGATTTAGTTAAAAATGCTATATTGCTATATTTTGCCTTGTTAAGATGATAGGGCCTTCGTTTTTCAACCTATCTTTACCAAGCTTTACCACATTGTTAATATCAATGAAAGCTCGGACAAGTTCGAAAAACAGCCATATCGGACTAGTAACAACGGAGTTATGACCCTTGACTTAGTTAAACATGCTATATTTTGCCTCGTTAAGACGATAGGAGCTTCAATGTTCATCCGATCTTTACCAAACTTTATCAGATTGTTATTATCAATGAAAGCTCGGACAAGTTCGAAAACCAGCCATATCGGAGGAGTAACAGGGGAGTTATGGCCCTTGATTTAGTTAAAAATGCTATATTTTGCCTCGTTAAGCCGATAGGGGCTTCATTGTTCATCCGATCTTTACCAAACTTTATCAGATTGTTAATGTCATTGAAAGCTCGAACAAGTTCGAAAAACAGCCATATCGGACCAGTCACAGCGGAGTTATGGCCCTTGATTTAGTTAAAAATGCTATATTTTGCCTCCTTAAGACGATAGGGGCTTCATTGTTCATCCGATCTTTACCAAACTTTATCATATTGTTAATATCAATGAAAGCTCGAACAAGTTCGGAAACCAGCCATATCGGACCAGTAACAGCGGAGTTATGGCCCTTGATTTAGTTAAAAATGCTATATTATGCCTTGTTAAGACGATAGGGGCGTCATTGTTCATCCGATCTTTACCAAACTTTATCAGATTGTTAATATCAATGAAAGCTTGGACAAGATTGAAAACCAAACATATCGGACCAGTAACAGCGGAGTTATGGCCCTTGATTTAGTTAAGACGATAGGGCTTCATTTTTCATCCGATCGTTATGAAACTTTTTTTTTTTTTTTTATTTATTTTTTTTTTTTTTTTTATCCATTTATTTTTTATTTTTTTTTGAATATTTTTTTCATTATTTTTATTTTTATTTTTTTATAGCTCTATGTTGGACCAGTTGGACCAGTAACAGAGGAAGTTATGGCTCTTGATTTACTTAAAAATGCTATATTTTGGCTCGTTGATACGGTAGGTCCTTCATTTTTCATCTGATCTTAACCGAACTTTAACAGATTCTGGCCCTTGATTTAGTTCAAAAGCTGTTTTTTGCCCGAAACTTTCAAAAAAACGTAAATGGCACTCACTCGCTTGTTATAAGAGCCATGTTAGCCAGTAGAGCGTCCACAGGCCCTCTTGGGCCTCTTGTTATTATAGGAACTATATTCGACTACACCTCGGAGGTTTACATGTAATTAGTGGTAGTAAACCCTATAAGAGGAGAAAACATATTCAGATGTTTCTTAAATGAGGATTCTGTGTTGTCATTTTCATAACAAGCTTAAAAACACCTACTTCATGCAAATCGAATGATTATTTGCCGAGATATGGTCGTGAATACCAAGGACAATAGTCTGAAATCGGCAAAAGTCAGATATATTTTTTAATTTTACACTATCTGAATTATCATACCAAACGGCATTTCTTGTCAATACACCATGTTAAATTGATCAAATGTTTAGAACATTCAATGGGCATCAATAAAATATGCGTTTTAGATACAATTAGGACGATGAATATGCCAATTTATGTCGATTTTTCATGCCAAAATTGTTTTTTTCAATCAAATTCTTCAAAATTGGTGGTTCCATACCTGATTATATAAGCGAATACGAGCTCAATAATGTCAAAAATACCGCTAAAATCAGAATTGATACTAGCTGAATGCTACCAAGTCGAGTTTGAATGATAAGGAATAATAGTTTACCTTTTACACAAA
This sequence comes from Cyrtodaria siliqua, assembly GCA_037043455.1. Classification (NCBI taxonomy): domain Eukaryota; kingdom Metazoa; phylum Mollusca; class Bivalvia; order Adapedonta; family Hiatellidae; genus Cyrtodaria; species Cyrtodaria siliqua. The sequence continues at coordinate 3,928 of JAWPHD010019635.1, read as the reverse complement.
TCTTCAATTTTCACAGTATCATTTTAGTGGGGTAGAGGAAAGATTTAGTGGTGTCATGCCTACCAAACCTGTTGCCATGCAGATTTAATTCATGAAAACATGTTGCAAACATGCAACCCTACATGTTGATACCAAAAAGACATAGTTCAACCGCAAACACTTCACAATACGTCATTTTAAACACGAAAAAAAAAAGATACTTAAAATTACGGCCTTTATAGACAAAATTGGACTAAAAACGCTCAAAACCTATGTAATAAACTATGGAAAACTTATTTCTGAGCTTATTTTACCAATTGTTATCGGAAAAGTGTCCCTAGGTATGAATATCAGTGAGTCTTAATAACTGCACGCATCTCTTATAGGTATGAAAGCACTAATTATTTTCCCCATAGACACCAATGTTAAAGTGTCACATATTAATGATTTGCTGCAAATTCAACTCAAGTATGGATAATGCAGCAGTGTAATGTTCATATAGAAAACTATTTTTCCACTTGAACAATCACCTGAAAACGTGGGGTCACACGACATGTAGAAAGTTCTTGTTTGTTTACTAAACAGGTCAAGGGTACAGCTGTTTTTATTGATCGACTGTTCATTGATCACAAAGTGTAAGTATAGAGTCGAAATTTCGAAAATGTTCATCAGTGATCCAGTAAGACCTATTAATACGTTTCTTATACATATAACCACAAAATCGAATAGAAATGGGCAGTTTTCCCTACTTATAATGCCGATTTCCATCAAAAAAGGAGGGATTACTTTTTATTATAGGAACTACATTCGACTACACCTCGGAGGTTTACATGTAATTAGTGGTGGTAAACTTTGTCGAAAATTATTTTGATTCGACGTTAAACATGGCTGCCAGCGGCCATCTTTGTTTACATTGAGTTATATAATGAAAATTTGTAGTTACTACTCCTCTGAAACTACTTGACAGATTTACATGAAACTTCACAGGAATGTTGTTCTTGATGTCTAATTGATCCTAGCAAAATTTCAGGTCGGCCGGAAATCAAGATGGCCGCCACGGCTAAAAATAAATTATCAAAATACAAGTTTGTAGTGACTACTTCCTGAATCAAAATCAATCAGTAGAGATTCAAGGTCATTCATTTATTATTTGATCTTTACCAAACTTGCACATATTGTTAATATCAATGAAAGCTCAAACAAGTTCGAAAACCAGCTAAATCGGATCAGTAACGCCGGAGTTATGGCCCTTGTTTTTTTCTGGAAATGCTATTGGCTGCCTTGCGAACACACTAGGGCCTTCAATATTAATCGGACCTTCACTTAACTTTGCCAGTTTCTTTATATCAATGAAAGCTCGGACAAGTTCGAAAACCGGCAAGATCGAAATAATTTCACCGGAGTTATGGCCCTTGTTTTGCTGAAAAATGCCATATAAGCCCTGTGAACACTCTTGCACCTTCTTTTATTATTTGATCTTTACCAAACTAGCTATATCGGACCATTAACAGCAGAGTTATTGCCCTTGATTTAGTTAAAAATGCTATATTTTGCCTCATTAAGACGATAGGGCCTTCATCTTTCGTCCAAACTTTACCAGATTGTTTATATAATGAAAGCTCGGACAAGTTCGAAAACCAGCTAGATCGGACCATTAACAGCGAAGTTATGACCCTTGATTTAGTTAAAAATGCTATATTTTGCCTCGTTAATTCGATAGGGCCTTCATCTTTCATCTGATCTTTACAAAACTTTACCTGATTGTTTATATCAATGACAGCTCAGACAATTTCGAAAACAACCAGATCGGACAAGTAACAGATGAGGTATGGCCCTTGATTTAGTTAAAAATGCTATATTTTGCCTCGTTTATATGATAGGGGCCTTAATTTGTCATGCGATCTTATGAAACTTTACCAGATTGTTAATATCAATGAAAGCTTGGACAAGTTCGAAAACCATCCAGATTGGACAATTTACATCGGAGTCATGGCCCTTGATTTTCTGAAATATGCTATATCTTGGTCTCATTAAGACGAAAGGGCCTTCATTTAGCCGGATTGCATTGAAACTTTGCAGGGATGATCAGTACCAAGCTAGTTGTACATAGTCACCGGTGTTCCAGTTTAATGATTTTGGCGGAGTTATAGCCCTTTAAAGGTTTTTAATACACAAACTTTGTTCCGACCATAACTCCTGAACCCCTGGCCGGATTAAACAAAACTTTTTAGGGATTATCGATTCATCGATTCCATGTCTTGCAAATCATCGCCGTGTTCCGGTTGAATGGTTTTTGGCGGAGTTATGGCCCTTTAACTGTTTTAGTACACAAACTTTGTTTTGACTAGTTCTCCTGAACCCCTGGCCGGATTTAAACGAAGCTTTTTAAGGATGATCAATTCCATGTCTAGTTGTGCAAATCATAGCCGTATTCCGGTTGAATGATTTTTTTTGGCAGAATTATGGCCCTTTAAAGGTTTTAATACACAAACTTTGTCTGATCTACTTCTCCTGAACCCCTCGCCAGATTTCAATGAAACTTTGCAGGGATGATCAGCACCAAGCCTAGTTGTGCATGTCATCGTCACGTTCCGGTTTACAGATATTTGGCAGAGTTATGGCCCTTTAAAGGATTTTGATACACAATGTTTTTTTCGGGCTAGTTCTCCTGACTGAACCCCAGGCTGGATATAGACGAAACTTGATAAGGATGATCAGTATCAAGCCTAGTTGTGCATATCATCGCCATATTTCGGTTGAATGATTTTTGGCAGAGTTGTGACCCTTTAAATGTTTTAATACACAAACTTTGTCCAGATTAGTCTCTTCTGAACTCTTTGCCAGATTTCAGAGAATCTTGGCGATAATGATCAGTACTAAGCCTAGTTGCACCTGTCATTTCCATGTTCTGGTTGAATACCTCCTTCATCTGTAGGGCATGAGTATTCAAGGGAGATAATAGTAAGACTTATGGCCCCTTATAAATAAACTTTATCTTGAGCCAGTAGAGCGTTCACAGGCCCTCTTGTGCCTCTTGTTCTTATTCCAAGAACCTTCAGCCTGAAACATACCCTGTGACTCTTAAATACATGTACTCTCTCCAAATTTCACAATACATACCATCTCCAAATTTTATTACATTTAACAATATAACATGGTGAAGCACAGATTAAATATCAAAACTCACTGGACATAATTCTTGTTATTTCAACTTCCAGCCACTGAAATGACCCATACAGAGAACATTACATTAATTATAATATGCATTGACATTTTCTGATTTGCTTAGATTAAAAAAACAATGGAAGTCGAGGGGTTCTGGAGAATGTAACACCTGCACTTTTCATTGTTATATATATCCAAAATGTGTAAAGTTTCTGGAAATAAAAATGGCGGCCATTTTGAAAATTACAAAACTACATCAGTATGCATTACCCTTCTACTGTGCCTAGTTTGGTGCTTTTACCACAAAACCAACACTTCATTTACATTTTGTCACCATACGGCTGGACTATATTCCATCATAATACATTTGTTGGATCAGATAACGTGTGTTTTAATTTGTTTCTGATAGATTTTAACCTCAACACCAAATTTTAAAGCCAAAATACATATTTTGCCTGGCTTGGTTTGTAGATGTTAACATTTATCAAAGCGAGTGTTTGTTTAAGGTAACCGCTAGTGTTTCGATGTAGAGGCGCTGGTTTGTTTTATCTTAGCGTCTTTTCTTACATGGTAAGTATTGCCATTTAGGTCACCTATTCGTTATCAAAGTTACGGTCTGTCAAACATAACCTTTTATTCATTTTATAAAATCTTAACGAAACGTTGTCAGAGGATATAATGTGTCTCTCGACTGTTTGCCCATTCCTTCGTCCATGTTCTTTCCGGTGGTTAATTGATTTCGTTAAGTTAAACCTGTTTCCTTACACACTTCATATGTCATGGA
>JAWPHD010019634.1:20000-34913 GCA_037043455.1 Cyrtodaria siliqua | reverse complement strand
CACGTATATATTCAGTTCTTACACATATATATTCCGTTCTTACACATATATATTCCGTTCTTACACGTATATATTCCGTTCTTACACATATATATTCCGTTCTTACACGTATATATTCCGTTCTTACACATATATATTCCGTTCTTACACATATATTTTCCGTTCTTACACGTACATATTCCGTTCTTACACATATAATATTCCGTTCTTACGCATATATATTCCGTTCTTACGCATATATATTCAGTTCTTACGCATATATATTCAGTTCTTACACATATATATTCAGTTCTTACACATATATATTCAGTTCTTACGCATATATATTCCGTTCTTACGCATATATATTCAGTTCTTACGCATATATATTCATTTCTTACACATATATGTTCAGTTCTTACACATATATATTCCGTTCTTACATGTACATATTCCGTTCTTACACATATATATTCCGTTCTTACACATATATATTCCGTTCTAACACATATATTCAGTTCTTACACATATATATTCACTTCTTACACATATATATTCAGTTCTTACACATATATATTCCGTTCTTACACATATATACACATATATATTCCGTTCTTACACATATATATTCCGTTCATACACGTACATTTTCCGTTCTTACACATATATATTCCGTTCTTACGCATATATATTCAGTTCTAACGCATATATATTCAGTTCTAACGTATAAATGTTCAGTTCTTACGCATATATGTTCATTTCTTACACATATATGTTCAGTTCTTACACATATATATTCCGTTCTTACACGTACATATTCCGTTCTTACACATATATATTCCGTTCTTACAAATATATATTCCGTTCTTACACGTATATATTCAGTTCTTACACATATATATTCACTTATTACACATATATATTTAGTTCTTACACATATATATTCCGTTCTTACACATATATATTCACTTCTTACACATATATATTCACTTCTTAAACATATATATTCAGTTCTTACACATATATATTCCGTTCTTACACATATATATTCCATTCTTACACATATATATTCAGTTCTTACGCATATATATTCAGTTCTTACGCATATATATTCAGTTCTTACGCATATATATTCAGTTCTTACGCATATATATTCAGTTCTTACGCATATATATTCAGTTCTTACGCATATATATTCAGTTCTTACACATATATATTCAGTTCTTACGCATATTTATTCAGTTCTTATGCATATATATTCAGTTCTTACGCATATATATTCAGTTCTTACACATATATATTCAGTTTCTTACGCATATATATTCATTTCTTACACATATATGTTCAGTTCTTACACATATATATTCAGTTCTTACACGTACATATTCCGTTAATACACATACATATTCCGTTATTACACATATATATTCAGTTCTTACAAATATATATTCAGTTGTTACACATATATATTCAGTTTTTACACATGTATATTCCGTTCTTACACATATATATTCCGTTCTTACACGTATATATTCCGTTTTTACGCATATATATTCAGTTCTTACGCATATATATTCAAAAACTTACGCATATATATTCAGTTCTTACACATATATATTCAGTTCTTACGCATATATATTGAGTTCTTACGCTTATATATTCCGTTCTTACACGTACATATTCCGTTCTTACACATATATATTCCGTTCTTACACATATATATTCCATTCTTACACATATATATTCCGTTCTTACACATATATATTCCGTTCTTACACGTACATGTTCCGTTCTTACACATATATGCTCCGTTCTTACACATATATATTCCGTTCTTACGCATATATAATCATTTCTTACACATATATGTTCTGTTCTTACACATATATATTTCGTTTTTACACATATATATTCCGTTCTTACACATATATATTCCGTTCTTACACGTATATATTCAGTTCTTACACATATATATTCCGTTCTTACACATATATATTCCGTTCTTACACGTATATATTCCGTTCTTACACATATATATTCCGTTCTTACACGTATATATTCCGTTCTTACACATATATATTCCGTTCTTACACATATATTTTCCGTTCTTACACGTACATATTCCGTTCTTACACATATATATTCCGTTCTTACGCATATATATTCCGTTCTTACGCATATATATTCAGTTCTTACGCATATATATTCAGTTCTTACACATATATATTCAGTTCTTACACATATATATTCAGTTCTTACGCATATATATTCCGTTCTTTAGCATATATATTCAGTTCTTACGCATATATATTCATTTCTTACACATATATGTTCAGTTCTTACACATATATATTCCGTTCTTACATGTACATATTCCGTTCTTACACATATATATTCCGTTCTTACACATATATATTCCGTTCTAACACATATATTCAGTTCTTACACATATATATTCAGTTCTTACGCATATATATTCATTTCTTACACATATATGTTCAGTTCTTACACATATATATTCAGTTCTTACACGTACATATTCCGTTAATACACATACATATTCCGTTATTACACATATATATTCAGTTCTTACAAATATATATTCAGTTGTTACACATATATATTCAGTTTTTACACATGTATATTCCGTTCTTACACATATATATTCCGTTCTTACACGTATATATTCCGTTTTTACGCATATATATTCAGTTCTTACGCATATATATTCAAAAACTTACGCATATATATTCAGTTCTTACACATATATATTCAGTTCTTACGCATATATATTGAGTTCTTACGCTTATATATTCCGTTCTTACACGTACATATTCCGTTCTTACACATATATATTCCGTTCTTACACATATATATTCCATTCTGACACATATATATTCCGTTCTTACACATATATATTCCGTTCTTACACGTACATGTTCCGTTCTTACACATATATGCTCCGTTCTTACACATATATATTCCGTTCTTACGCATATATAATCATTTCTTACACATATATGTTCTGTTCTTACACATATATATTTCGTTTTTAAACATATATATTCCGTTCTTACACATATATATTCCGTTCTTACACGTATATATTCAGTTCTTACACATATATATTCCGTTCTTACACATATATATTCCGTTCTTACACGTACATATTCCGTTCTTACACATATATATTCCGTTCTTACGCATATATATTCCGTTCTTACGCATATATATTCAGTTCTTACGCATATATATTCAGTTCTTACACATATATATTCAGTTCTTACACATATATATTCAGTTCTTACGCATATATATTCCGTTCTTTAGCATATATATTCAGTTCTTACGCATATATATTCATTTCTTACACATATATGTTCAGTTCTTACACATATATATTCCGTTCTTACATGTACATATTCCGTTCTTACACATATATATTCCGTTCTTACACATATATATTCCGTTCTAACACATATATTCAGTTCTTACACATATATATTCACTTCTTACACATATATATTCAGTTCTTACACATATATATTCCGTTCTTACACATATATACACATATATATTCCGTTCTTACACATATATATTCCGTTCATACACGTACATTTTCCGTTCTTACACATATATATTCCGTTCTTACACATATATATTCCGTTCTTACGCATATATATTCAGTTCTAACGCATATATATTCAGTTCTAACGTATACATGTTCAGTTCTTACGCATATATGTTCAGTTCTTACGCATATATATTCATTTCTTACACATATATGTTCAGTTCTTACACATATATATTCCGTTCTTACACGTACATATTCCGTTCTTACACATATATATTCCGTTCTTACACATATATATTCCGTTCTTACACATATATATTCAGTTCTTACACATATATATTCACTTATTACACATATATATTTAGTTCTTACACATATATATTCCGTTCTTACACATATATATTCACTTCTTACACATATATATTCACTTCTTAAACATATATATTCCGTTCTTACCCATATATATTCCGTTCTTACGCATATATATTCAGTTCTAACGCATATATATTCAGTTCTAACGTATAAATGTTCAGTTCTTACGCATATATGTTCAGTTCTTACGCATATATATTCATTTCTTACACATATATGTTCAGTTCTTACACATATATATTCCGTTCTTACACGTACATATTCCGTTCTTACACATATATATTCCGTTCTTACACATATATATTCCGTTCTTACACATATATATTCAGTTCTTACACATATATATTCACTTATTACACATATATATTTAGTTCTTACACATATATATTCCGTTCTTACACATATATATTCACTTCTTACACATATATATTCACTTCTTAAACATATATATTCCAATCTTACACATATATATTCCGTTCTTACGCATATATATTCCGTTCTTACGCATATATATTCAGTTCTTACGCATATATATTCAGTTCTTACACATATATATTCAGTTCTTACACATATATATTCAGTTCTTACGCATATATATTCCGTTCTTTAGCATATATATTCAGTTCTTACGCATATATATTCATTTCTTACACATATATGTTCAGTTCTTACACATATATATTCCGTTCTTACATGTACATATTCCGTTCTTACACATATATATTCCGTTCTTACACATATATATTCCGTTCTAACACATATATTCCGTTCTTTAGCATATATATTCAGTTCTTACGCATATATATTCATTTCTTACACATATATGTTCAGTTCTTACACATATATATTCCGTTCTTACATGTACATATTCCGTTCTTACACATATATATTCCGTTCTTACACATATATATTCCGTTCTAACACATATATTCAGTTCTTACACATATATATTCAGTTCTTACGCATATATATTCATTTCTTACACATATATGTTCAGTTCTTACACATATATATTCAGTTCTTACACGTACATATTCCGTTAATACACATACATATTCCGTTATTACACATATATATTCAGTTCTTACAAATATATATTCAGTTGTTACACATATATATTCAGTTTTTACACATGTATATTCCGTTCTTACACATATATATTCCGTTCTTACACGTATATATTCCGTTTTTACGCATATATATTCAGTTCTTACGCATATATATTCAAAAACTTACGCATATATATTCAGTTCTTACACATATATATTCAGTTCTTACGCATATATATTGAGTTCTTACGCTTATATATTCCGTTCTTACACGTACATATTCCGTTCTTACACATATATATTCCGTTCTTACACATATATATTCCATTCTTACACATATATATTCCGTTCTTACACATATATATTTCGTTCTTACACGTACATGTTCCGTTCTTACACATATATGCTCCGTTCTTACACATATATATTCCGTTCTTACACATATATATTCCGTTCTTACACGTATATATTCAGTTCTTACACATATATATTCCGTTCTTACACATATATATTCCGTTCTTACACGTATATATTCCGTTCTTACACATATATATTCCGTTCTTACACGTATATATTCCGTTCTTACACATATATATTCCGTTCTTACACATATATTTTCCGTTCTTACACGTACATATTCCGTTCTTACACATATCTATTCCGTTCTTACGCATATATATTCCGTTCTTACGCATATATATTCAGTTCTTACGCATATATATTCAGTTCTTACACATATATATTCAGTTCTTACACATATATATTCAGTTCTTACGCATATATATTCCGTTCTTTAGCATATATATTCAGTTCTTACGCATATATATTCATTTCTTACACATATATGTTCAGTTCTTACACATATATATTCCGTTCTTACATGTACATATTCCGTTCTTACACATATATATTCCGTTCTTACACATATATATTCCGTTCTAACACATATATTCAGTTCTTACACATATATATTCAGTTCTTACACATATATATTCATTTCTTACACATATATGTTCAGTTCTTACACATATATATTCAGTTCTTACACGTACATATTCCGTTAATACACATACATATTCCGTTCTTACACATATATATTCCGTTCTTACACGTATATATTCCGTTTTTACGCATATATATTCAGTTCTTACGCATATATATTCAAAAACTTACGCATATATATTCAGTTCTTACACATATATATTCAGTTCTTACGCATATATATTGAGTTCTTACGCTTATATATTCCGTTCTTACACGTACATATTCCGTTCTTACACATATATATTCCGTTCTTACACATATATATTCCATTCTTACACATATATATTCCGTATTTACACATATATATTCCGTTCTTACACGTACATGTTCCGTTCTTACACATATATGCTCCGTTCTTACACATATATATTCCGTTCTTACGCATATATAATCATTTCTTACACATATATGTTCTGTTCTTACACATATATATTTCGTTTTTACACATATATATTCCGTTCTTACACATATATATTCCGTTCTTACACGTATATATTCAGTTCTTACACATATATATTCCGTTCTTACACATATATATTCCGTTCTTACACGTATATATTCCGTTCTTACACATATATATTCCGTTCTTACACGTATATATTCCGTTCTTACACATATATATTCCGTTCTTACACATATATTTTCCGTTCTTACACGTACATATTCCGTTCTTACACATATATATTCCGTTCTTACGCATATATATTCCGTTCTTACGCATATATATTCAGTTCTTACGCATATATATTCAGTTCTTACACATATATATTCAGTTCTTACACATATATATTCAGTTCTTACGCATATATATTCCGTTCTTTAGCATATATATTCAGTTCTTACGCATATATATTCATTTCTTACACATATATGTTCAGTTCTTACACATATATATTCCGTTCTTACATGTACATATTCCGTTCTTACACATATATATTCCGTTCTTACACATATATATTCCGTTCTAACACATATATTCAGTTCTTACACATATATATTCACTTCTTACACATATATATTCAGTTCTTACACATATATATTCCGTTCTTACACATATATACACATATATATTCCGTTCTTACACATATATATTCCGTTCATACACGTACATTTTCCGTTCTTACACATATATATTCCGTTCTTACACATATATATTCCGTTCTTACGCATATATATTCAGTTCTAACGCATATATATTCAGTTCTAACGTATAAATGTTCAGTTCTTACGCATATATGTTCAGTTCTTACGCATATATATTCATTTCTTACACATATATGTTCAGTTCTTACACATATATATTCCGTTCTTACACGTACATATTCCGTTCTTACACATATATATTCCGTTCTTACACATATATATTCCGTTCTTACACATATATATTCAGTTCTTACACATATATATTCACTTATTACACATATATATTTAGTTCTTACACATATATATTCCGTTCTTACACATATATATTCAGTTCTTACACATATATATTCACTTCTTAAACATATATATTCAGTTCTTACACATATATATTCCGTTGTTACACAAATATATTCCTTTCTTTCACATATATATTCCGTTCCTACACCTATATATTCCGTTCTTACACGTATATATTCAGTTCTTACACATATAAATTCAGTTCTTACACATATTTATTCCGTTCTTACACATATTTATTCCGTTCTTACACATATATGTTCCGTTCTTACGCATATATATTCAGTTCTTACGCATATATATTCAGTTCTTACACATATATATTCAGCTCTTACAGATAAATATTCAGTTCTTACGCATATATATTCAGTTCTTACGCATATATATTCAGTTCTTACTCATATATATTTATTTCTTACACATATATGTTCAGTTCTTACACATTTATATTCCGTTCTAACACGTACATATTCCGTTCTTACACATATATATTCCGTTCTTACACATATATATTCCGTTCTTACACATATATATTCAGTTCTTACACATATATATTCACTTCTTACACATATTTATTCAGTTCTTACACATATATATTCCGTTCTTACACATATATACACATATATATTCCGTTCTTACACATATATATTCCGTTCTTACGCATATATTTTCAGTTCTTACGAATATATATTCAGTTCTAACACATATATATTCATTTCTTACAAATATATATTCAGTTCTTACACATATATATTCAGTTCTTACACATACATATTCAGTTCTTACACATATATATTCCGTTCTTACACATATTTATTCCGTTCTTACACATATATATTCCGTTCTTACACGTATATATTCCGTTATTACACATATATATTCCATTCTTACACATATATATTCTGTTCTTACACATATATACACATATATATTCCGTTCTTACACATATATATTCCGTTCTTACACGTACATTTTCCGTTCTAACGCATATATATTCAGTTCTTACACATATATAATATATTCAGTTCTTACAGATATATATTCAGTTCTTACGCATATATATTCAGTTTTACGCATATATATTCAGTTATTACACATATATATTCCGTTGTTACGCATATATATTCATTTCATACGCATATATATTCATTTCTTACACGTATATTTTCTGTTCTTACACATATATATTCCGTTCTTACACGTACATATTCCGTTCTTACACATATATATTCCGTTCTTACACATATATATTCCGTTCTTACACATATATATTCCGTTCTTACACGTACATATTTCGTTCTTACTCATATATATTCCGTTCTTAAGCATATATATTCAGTTATTACGCATATATATTCAGTTATTACGCATATATATTCTGTTCTTACACATATATATTCAGTTCTTACACATATATATTCAATTCTTACACATATATATTCACTTCTTACACATATATATTCCGTTCTTACACATATATATTCCATTCTTACACATATATATTCAGTTCTTACGCATATATATTCAGTTCTTACGCATATATATTCAGTTCTTACGCATATATATTCAGTTCTTACGCATATATATTCAGTTCTTACGCATATATATTCAGATCTTACGCATATATATTCAGTTCTTACACATATATATTCAGTTCTTACGCATATTTATTCAGTTCTTATGCATATATATTGAGTTCTTAATCATATATATTCAGTTCTTACATATATATATTCAGTTCTTACACATATATATTCAGTTCTTACACATATATATTCAGTTCTTACACATATATATTCCGTTTTTACACATATATATTCCGTTCTTACACATATATATTCCGTTCTTACGCATATATATTCAGTTCTTACGCATATATATTCATTTCTTACAAATATATGTTCAGTTCTTACGCATATATATTCAGTTTTACGCATATATATTCAGTTCTTACTCATATATATTCATTTCTTACACATATGTTCAGTTCTTAGACATATATATTCCGTACATATTCCGTTCTTACACATATATATTCCGTTCTTACATATATATATTCCGTTCTTACACATATATATTCCGTTCTTACACGTACATATTCCGTTCTTACACATATATATTCAGTTCTTACGCATATATATTCATTTCTTACAAATATATGTTCAGTTCTTACGCATATATATTCAGTTTTACGCATATATATTCAGTTATTACACATATATATTCCGTTCTTACGCATATATATTCCGTTCTTACGCATATATATTCATTTCTTACACATATGTTCAGTTCTTAGACATATATATTCCGTACATATTCCGTTCTTACACATATATATTCCGTTCTTACACATATATATTCATTTCTTACAAATATATATTCAGTTCTTACGCATATGTGTTCAGTTCTTACGCATATATGTACAGTTCTTACGCATATATATTCCGTTCTAATGCATATATATTCCGTTCTTTCACATATATATTCCGTTCTTACACGTATATATTCCGTTCTTACACGTATATATTCCGTTCTTACACATATATATTCCGTTCTTTCACATATATATTTTGTTTTAACACGTATATATTCCGTCCTTACACATATATATTCCGTTCTTTCACATATATATTCCGTTCTTACACCTATATATTCCGTTCTTACACGTATATAATCAGTTCTTACACATATATATTCCGTTCTTTCACATATATATTCCGTTCTTACACCTATATATTCCGTTCTTACACGTATATATTCCGTTCTTACGCAAATATATTCCGTTCTTAGGCATATATATTCAGTTTCTTACACATATATATTCAGTTCTTACACATATATATTCCGTTCTTACACATATATATTCCGTTCTTACACATATATATTCCGTTCTTACACATATATATTTTATTCTTACACATATATATTCCGTTCTTACACATATATATTCAGTTCTTACACATATTCATTCACTTCTTACACATAAATATTCCGTTCTTACACATATATATTCCGTTCTTACACATATATATTCCGTTCTTACACATAAATATTCCGTTCTTACACATATATATTCCGTTCTTACGCATTGATATTCAGTTCTTACGCATATATATTCAGTTCTTAAGCATATATATTCAGTTCTTACACATATATATTCACTTTTACGCATATATATTCAGTTCTTACGCATATATATTCAGTTCTTACGCATATATATTCAGTTCTTACGCATATATGTTCAGTTCTTACGCATATATATTCCGTTTTTACGCATATATATTCTTACATATATATTCCGTTCTTACACATACATATTCCGTTCTTACACATATATATTCCGTTCTTACACATATATATTCCATTCTTGCACATATATATTCCGTTCTTACACATATATATTCCGTTCTTACACATATATATTCCGTTCTTACGCATATATATTCTTACATATATATTCCGTTCTTACACATACATATTCCGTTCTTACACATATATATTCCGTTCTTACACATATATATTCCATTCTTGCACATATATATTCCGTTCTAACACATATATATTCCGTACTTACACATATATATTCCGTTCTTACAAATACATATTCCGTTCTTACACATATATATTCCGTTCTTACGCATATATATTCAGTTCTAACGCATATATATTCAGTTCTAACGTATAAATGTTCAGTTCTTACGCATATATGTTCAGTTCTTACGCATATATATTCAGTTCTTACGCATATATGTTCAGTTCTTACGCATATATATTTAGTTCTAACGCATATATATTCAATTCTTACGTATAAATGTTCAGTTCTTACGCATATATGTTCAGTTCTTACGCATTTATATTCAGTTCTTACGCATATATGTTCAGTTCTTACGCATATATATTCAGTTCTTACGCATATATATTCAGTTCTTATGCATATATTCAGTTCTTACGCATATATATTCTGTTCTTACGCATATATGTTCAGTTATTACGCATATATGTTCAGTTCTTACGCATATATGTTCAGTTATTACGCATATTTATTCAGTTCTTACGCATATATATTCAGTTCTTCTTACGCATATATATTCAGTTCTTACGCTTATATATTCAGTTCTTACGCATATATATTCAGTTCTTACACATATATATTCAGTTATTATACATATATATTCAGTTCTTACATATATATATTCACTTCTAACACATATATATTCCGTTATTACACATATATATTCCGTTCTTACACATATATATTCCGTTCTTACACATATATATTGAGTTCTTACGCATATATATTCAGTTCTTACGAGTTCTTACGCATATATATTCAGTTCTTACGAATATATATTCAGTACTTACGCATATATATTCTGTTCTTACACATATATATTCAGTTCTTACACATATATTTTGAGTTCTTACCCTTATATATTCAGTTCTTACGCATATATATTCAGTTTTACGCATATATATTGAGTTTATACACATATATATTCCGTTCTTACACATATATATTCAGTTCTTACGCATATATATTCACTTTTTACACATATATGTTCAGTTCTTACACATATATATTCCGTTCTTACACGTACATATTCCGTTCTTACACATATATATTCCGTTCTTACACATGTATATATTCCGTTCTTACACATATATATTACGTTCTTACACATATATATTCCGTTCTTACACGTACATATTCCATTCTTAGACATATATAATCCGATCTTACACATAAATATTCCGTTCTTACGCATATATATTCATTTCTTACACATATATGTTCTGTTCTTACACATATATATTTCGTTTTTACACATATATATTCCGTTCTTACACATATATATTCCGTTCTTACACGTATATATTCCGTTCTTACAGATATATATTCCGTTCTTACACATATATATTCCGTTCTTACACGTATATATTCCGTTCTTACACATATATATTCCGTTCTTACACGTATACATTCCGTTCTTACACATTTATATTCCGTTCTTACACATATATATTCCGTTCTTACACGTACATATTCCATTCTTACACATATATATTCCGTTCTTACGCATATATATTCCGTTCTTACGCATATATATTCAGTTCTTACACGTACATATTTCGTTCTTACACATATATATTCCGTTCTTACACTTATATATTCCGTTCTTACACATATATTCAGTTCTTACACATATATATTCACTTCTTACACACATATATTCAGTTCTTACACATATATATTCCGTTCTTACACATATATGCACATATATATTCCGTTCTTACACATATATATTCCGTTCTTACACGTACATTTTCCGTTCTTACACATATATATTTCATTCTTACACATATATATTCCTTTCTTACGCATATATATTCAGTTCTTATGCATATATTCAGTTCTTACGCATATATATTCTGTTCTAACGCATATATGTTCAGTTATTACGCATATATGTTCAGTTCTTACGCATATATGTTCAATTAATTCGCATATTTATTCAGTTCTTTCGCATATATATTCAGTTCTTACGCTTATATATTCAGTTCTTACGCATATATATTCAGTTCTTACACATATATATTCAGTTCTTATACATATATATTCAGTTCTTACATATATATATTCACTTCTTACACATATATATTCCGTTATTACACATATATATTCCGTTCTTACACATATATATTCCGTTCTTATACATATATATTGAGTTCTTACGCATATATATTCAGTTCTTACGAGTTCTTACGCATATATATTCAGTTCTTACGCATATATATTCAGTTCTTACGCATATATATTCATTTCTTACAAATATATGTTCAGTTCTTTCGCATATATATTCAGTACTTACGCATATATATTCTGTTCTTACACATATATATTCAGTTCTTAAGCATATATATTGAGTTCTTACGCTTATATATTCAGTTCTTACGCATATATATTCAGTTTTACGCATATATATTGAGTTTATACACATATATATTCCGTTCTTACACATATATATTCAGTTCTTACGCACATATATTCTTTTCTTACAAATATATGTTCAGTTCTTACACATATATATTCCGTTCCTACACGTACATATTCCGTTCTTACACATATATATTCCGTTCTTACACATATATATTCCGTTCTTACACATATATATTCCGTTCTTACACTTATATATTCCGTTCTTACACGTATATATTCCGTTCTTACAGATATATATTCCGTTCTTACACATATATATTCCGTTCTTACACGTATATATTCCGTTCTTACACATATAAATTCCGTTCTTACACGTATATATTCCGTTCTTACACATTTATATTCCGTTCTTACACATATATATTCCGTTCTTACACGTACATATTCCGTTCTTACACATATATATTCCGTTCTTACGCATATATATTCCGTTCTTACGAATATATATATTCAGTTCTTACGCATATATAATCAGTTCTTACACATATATTCAGTTCTTACAGATATATATTCAGTTCTTACGCATATATATTCAGTTCTTACGCAAATATATTCAGTTCTTACGCATATATATTCATTTCTTACACATATATGTTCAGTTCTTACACATATATATTCCGTTCTTACACGTACATATTCCGTTCTTACACATATATATTCCGTTCTTACACATATATATTCGTTCTTACACATATATTCAGTTCTTACACATATATATTCACTTCTTACACATATATATTGAGTTCTTACACATATATATTCCGTTCTTACACATATATGCACATATATATTCCGTTCTTACACATATATATTCCGTTCTTACACGTACATTTTCCGTTCTTACACATATATATTTCATTCTTACACATATATATTCCGTTCTTACGCATATATATTCAGTTCTTACACATATATATATTCAGTTCTTACACATATATATTCAGTTCTTACACATATATATTCCGTTCTTACACATATATTCCGTTCTTACACATATATATTCCGTTCTTACACATATATATTCCGTTCTTACACATATATATTTATTTCTTACACATATATATTCACTTCTTACACATATATTTTCAGTTCTTACACATATATATTCCGTTCTTAGACATATATATTCCGTTCTTACACATATATATTCCGTTCTTACACGTACATATTCCGTTCTTACACATATATATTCCGTTCTTACGCATATATGTTCCGTTCTTACGCATATATATTCAGTTCTTACGCATATATATTCAGTTCTTACACATATATATTCAGTTCTTACAGATATATATTCAGTTCTTACGCATATATATTCAGTTCTTACGCATATATATTCATTTCTTACACATATATGTTCAGTTCTTACACATATATATTCCGTTCTTACACGGACATATTCCGTTCTCACACATATATATTCCGTTCTTACACATATATATTCCGTTCTTACACAT